>CAJPEX010000684.1:4183-86361 GCA_905338405.1 Notodromas monacha
ATCCAAGAGAACAATGGAATATGGCATTATGTAAGGATTAGCCATTGGATTATTAATCGTAACCCCCACCACCCGTGGGCATCGGCATTCTTAATACGGAATGGATCTTAATCCTGAAAAACGCGGAAACTTCCTGAACATCCTTTCAAACGCGAATGGTTCATCACCGATATACTGTACGATCACACTAATAACGGCACTCGAATCAGTAGTGATCTGACTTATACTCAAATCACTCATTCACTCCGCGAGGAAACACCGGGATTTACGTCAAGCGGCGACTCGAAGTAATTCCTCATTTCAATCTACAGTACATGTATTTGCAAAACAATGCAACACCTAAGAGAACAATGGAATACAGCCTCATGCAAGGATTATCCATTGGATTGTTAACCCCCACTACCCTGTCAACATCCGCATTCCCGCCAAGGAATCTATATTAACCCCTGAACTCGCTGAATATCCTTTCAAACGCAAATGGTTCACCACGGATACACGATCACACCAAGGGCTAAAGAAGACTGGATCACCACTGGACTGAACTAATCACCAATCCAAGTTCGCGGGGAAACACCAGAATTCGTGTCGAGCGACGGAATCCACTTAAAGGCTGGACTCGGCCGGTGTCTGCGAGTGCGCTGAGAGCGGTGTGTCTGTGCCTGAGAGTGAAAAGGCGTACCCGCGGCTCCTCGAGAGCGTAGACGCGCGCCGTTAGGGAGGGTGAGCGTGAGTGGTTAGTCTCTCCTGCGACTTCACTTCTTCCTACGGAAAATAGAATAGAAGCAAGTTTCCGGTGAGATTTCATAGGGCCCCCGAGGTCAACTGCGATAGCGAGCGAGTGAGGTCACTTTATATATTATCAGCAGCGAGAACGCTGCTTTTTCTCATCACGAGTGCGTGATTCTCTCGGATGCGTTTCTGGGATAACGCAGCTGTTTTCTGAAACACGGAGATGGTTGGGAAAAACGATCGGGATGCGTTTCAATCTTGCGCGAAGTTGGACTAAAAGCATTTAATTAACATATTGTACCTTAATTTTTTTTACAAAACTTCACAAGTTATTCAACTTGGCAGATCTTTATCAACAGATAATGATTCATTCTGGAAGTAAAACACACGTATTTCCTCGTTCCTGTCCCTTCTCCCTCTAAATTTTTCAAGAAAAATGATGCCACGTAGATCTCGAACAAATATATCATCTGGGGACTAAGCTATATTTTCTCTCATCTTAAGAAAAATTATTGAAGGAATTTGCACAGACGCGTGTTCTTGAGAAGCTAAATATAATGTTTAAATTCAACAAAGTCAATGTTCGACAATCTGAAGGATATCAGAAGCAATTTTAGCACTTCATTAATATAAAGACAGGCATCACACCAGAATATTTTTCTGACCAGCTTCGCAATAATACGTTTCTATTCGAATGTAATTTCTGCATTAAGACATCAACACAGGTATAGCGCGGTGGGCAATTGGATTAGCACTAATGAGACTAAAATAAGACGTCATCACATTTCCGCGGTGCAATATTTTTACGTACATCTGACCAGAANCTGAAGGATATCAGAAGCAATTTTAGCACTTCATTAATATAAAGACAGGCATCACACCAGAATATTTTTCTGACCAGCTTCGCAATAATACGTTTCTATTCGAATGTAATTTCTGCATTAAGACATCAACACAGGTATAGCGCGGTGGGCAATTGGATTAGCACTAATGAGACTAAAATAAGACGTCATCACATTTCCGCGGTGCAATATTTTTACGTACATCTGACCAGAAATTAGAAATAATTTTGCTTACAGTACTATAACCCCAATACACTTCAAAACACGAGAAACTTTTAAAGACGCAGCATTGGCCATACTTTTCGGTAGCTCATTTGCGCGAAAACCCCACGAATCAGAGCTTGAAAAATTGAGCAAGTCAGCACAAAGTTTTTTAATAACACCACGGGTGAAAGCAGCGTCTTGAACAGGAAAAACTTTGCAAAAAGGTTGTCAATTTCTCTTTGAGGAGCAAAGATTTCAACATTTACATAGATTTTCAAAAGTTATTGACACATAAATGTTCGTGTAAAACCTGGGGCGTACCTCATTGATTGTGCATACTCCAGTTCAAAGCTAGAAAGCTTGGTTGAATTTCAATTCTCCACACAAATCCAGTCGCTACATTTGACTAGTTTTTGGTGACACCACTTTCATAACAAGAAGCCATCTAAGAAACTAAGGCGGCGGAAAATTTCAAATATGATCATCAATTTAAAATCCCAAAAACGATCTGCGAGGACTTCACGACTTCATGCAAGAAATTCTCGGGACGGCTCATTTTATACTCTACGGAAATTCACTCCTACAAAAAACGAAAGGCTTCATCACTGATGAAACGATGAAGGCAGTGTACTGTATCACAGTTTCTCGCCCGAGGGAAAACCACAACTTCGCACTGCTCCGCATCACGAAAGAAGCAAGTAAAAATAATGAAACAAACATCATCTTCAAGTCGCAAGAAATTGCACCATTTTTCCTTTTTTTTTTTTATGCAGAACACTTCAACAAATTGCCTCTAATTCGACTTCGGGGTAAACATGGATATAATTGACTCGTACACGAAGAACGTGATAGCAGTCGCAGGGGTCACTCGTAACAAATTCGGCACTAGTCCCTTGTAGAAACCTACAAACCCCTCATGCGTCCTAATTTGCCGAATCACGTCCAGGACTCCTCGATACTGTCGATGCTGATCTTGCAATCTCGCCCTCAGAACCTGGTACGGATACGTCGTCATCGTCGCAAATATTTTCGACAACCCCCCAAAAGCTAAATATTCTAGCGTCTCTAAACGATGGTCCGTGTTCCGTCCGAGACTCAGGTTGTACTGAGTTTTCATCTCCTCGTAGGCCATGAACTGCAATGCCCCGTGCGAAACTCCGAATAGTCCAGGAACGAAGCCCTTGTACCATCCTCGAACACCTTCTGCTCGGTAAATCTTGCCCAAAGTTTGCACGAACCCGTGGTAATTTTTACACGAAGCGTCGTATTGCAAACACAATCGCGTTTTGACTACCCAAATCGGGTTCGTGAGAGCCAGGGTCAAGACTCCGGAATTTGTGGCGGCTGCGAGGTGCACGGCAGGACCCAGATCCCGTCGAGGATCTCCCTCCTGTAGCCAACTTTTCACAGCATTATAAAAGAAGAAATATAGGCCCCAGGCTGAACCCGCGCCGAGAATGTTGGGCACGACGCCTTGGTAAAGTCCACGGATTCCCTCTGTCCTATAAATCGATCCAAATGCGTCGAAAACACCATTGTATTGAGGACGGTTTAGGCTTCGAGTTGCACCTTCGTTCACGGCAAAACGGATTTTAATTAGGTCCAATGGATGCAACTGCAAGAAATTCGAATTTGAACGTCAATAACGATCAGTACACTAAGGGTTCATAAAAAAAAGAAATTAATCTGCCAAAAATTACAAATTTCCGCATTACAACTGCAACAATAGAATTCACGAAGACGATTGAGTATACGACTCTTTTTGTCAAGAGAAAAAACCACATAGGGAAAATTTAGCAGCTCGGATTTTGTCCTCAGCTAACCTTCAGTCGTGAAAGAGGTTCTCAGTGAGTCCGCCATTCTTTCAACATTCGCTGTCGCTTTTTTCCAATGGTGAAAAAACAGGAAATGAAGCATTTTCATACAATTTCAGGCATTCAAGGAACGTTGATACAAGATTATAATTTTTTAGTAACATTAAAGTTACTAAAGGACATGCTGAACAGATCATCGAGCACCCATCATATTGTGATTAGAATGATCAGCATTTTGCATATAAAGTTCTTCTGGCTTTCAATATCGAAAGAAAAGACCACTTTTGATTAAATTCAACCTTCGAAATTTTCACTGCTCTGAAACTTGAAGAAAAAAAAACAACCTAGAAATGACTTCTATTCATCAATAAAATTCCGAAAGAAAGTACAGTATTTCGAGACTCACCAGGAGTGTGGAGGTGGTTCCTCCAGCAATCCCAGCAAGCAAATGTTCTTTCCGGAGTTGAGAAAAAAGCGAAACTTTCTGCTCCGGGAAATTTTCTCGAATTTGCGTTTGTAACGCCATTTCATTCGGATCTTCCAGCGTTGATTTCGTCCTCGTCCTGATTTCGCAACACCTTCGCAAGTTCTCGTTGCTCTTGCAACCTGTAAGTGTTTTCTATCTTCCTTCGCTGTTGGCGCTCTACATCCCGAATTATTCCATCGTGCATTCGTGATCTAGACACAAATGGAAAACGAAAAACCTTGAATTTATGCCCTGCCTTTTCCTTATGGCTGTTCTCGTGAAAAAAAAAAACGAATACAAAAATAAAAATTATTAAAATTTGAAAAAATCCTGCTTCACCGAACTCACTGGGAATATCAACTCTTTGCATTATCTCAACAAATACAGTAATGTACAGCGATTTTCTTCAATTCTAGCAGCAATTTATAAAAACTACAATTGAGAATTCCGTTAAAAGATTGCCACCTAGTCGATGGCCAGGAAAATAACTAACTTTTTAAAAGTTGTTTTGAATTTCAACGACAAAATTACAAGGGTAATTTTCATCTCCACTTAACATCCTCGTTTCAACATTTCTGCAGCTTGAAATGTTAATGTCTGCGACCAAGATCCAATCGAAAACGATTTACTGAGATCGATACACTGAATTTACAAACTACTGTACAGTATATATACACGCACAGTATTTCAAATCGTATCGTCTCATCCAAAAGCAATAGGTCACACATAAAATTTAAATTCACGCTCAACTTAAAGTCAACCTAATCTGCTTTTCAAGAATTTGTGAATCTTACAGCTACTGTGATGTTGGCTAAGGCTTGAAATATCAAAAAGTGCTGAAGTATTCAGGGATGTGAAATATTATGCTGTATTTGATATCAGAATAGGAATACTGTATAGGAAATTTACATTTGGAATAGAAAAAAAAAATTGATTCCTGGTCTTTGCAAAGAGCATATTCCTCTTCACATTTTTAAATTATTGCTCATCATGTTCACATGACATCCAATTATCGGAGCAGCACTCCCAGCAAACGCCGGATTACCAGCGAATTCTGCAGAACACAGGAGAAACAGGCCCTCTCGGGACATATGGGAGATGATCGGCCCATTCCGTTATAATGTTCAAATTTAAACTGAAAGTAACATCAATGAAATTCCGAAAAATCACCTGTCAAGTTGTTGCTTGTAATGAACGCTTCCGATGATCGCGCCCGAGATCACTAAGGAAACCGCTAACGCAGCTTTAGCTGCAGTCAAAGTGGAAATCATTCGTGAATCCACTCCCACGTTTCATAACATCAACACTCAAATCCGGAAGGAATCTCGGGATTCTTTCGGAAATAGGAGAAGAAACGAAAAAAAAACCACCTTTCAAAAGCGAAAGACCACGTGGAAAGGAAACTTGCGCGAGAGAATGTGAAGAAAATAAATAAATAAACGGAGGCAATCAACGACCCGTTTCCTAGAATTTTTCAACACTTTCGTTCCCCGGCAAGAGCTTGACATTCCACGACGATGAACTCGCTGTGGCTTCATTAAAAGGCCGGTCACGGAGTGGACAACCTCGACTAGTCCCACGTTACGCAAGCTATGCGACAGGACGACCGCTTCTCACGTTTCTCAAATGGACCGGAGGGCGAGTTCAAATACGATACAAAGCATTTCTCAAAGTCTTCCACTTGAAAATCGCCAGTGCTTTCTGATGAAACAGGGCCATCAACTTTCCTTCAACTCATACAGTTGAACCTCGATAGATCGAACCTCACACAGTCGAATCACTATTTTGGTTTTTTTTTTTTAAGTCCCTATCTGAATTCCCTACGAGCCAATGCATTAAACACCTCTCAAATCAAAAGGTTTACCCACTCAAACGTCCATGAGTCGAATTTTCTCAATGCCTTTCGGCTATTATTTTATTTAAACATGAAATAAGAAAGCAATAAAAATGTAACTTCATGAATTTTGAAAAAAAAAGTGAAAAACTAATCGGGGACATTAACCTTTGCCTTCAAATTCAAAATCATGCCAGCTTACTCAAGATAGTCAAGAATCAATTTGAGGACCAGAATATCACCAATTACAAATACCTGCAATTATTTCTTCGTTTCCCCCACAAAAAAATGTTTCCCTACCTCGGATTATTTTTTGCTGGTCCCTTGAAATTGAACTTGAAGAGGTTCGACTATGATTCTAAAAAATGTCGCCTCATTTCGCCAGGAACTTGAGAATCACAACTTTCGAATCTTTTCCGCAGAAAATATGCGCGTCGGCTGATTTTTTCACTTAATTTCTGGCAATCAAGCGAAAACAATAGAATTATGTGAACTACTGCATTCATTATATTCAAGGACAATCTGTTTAGTGCGCTGAAAGAATTTTTTGCACGAAAACGCGACCGCTGATTATTTCAAACCTTTTGGGAGAAATTAAGCCCGGAAAATGAAGTGACATATTCTTTGAGAAAGCCACAGAATTTCCCAATTTTTGTCACATCACTTCGAACAATTCTTGGCGAAAATAATTGGCATATGTTTTCCGACTGAAGGGTGTCAAAAATGGTAATTTCCGATGAAAATGTGCTCTATGTGAATCTGACCATCAACAATTTTAGAACCCCCAGGGCATTTTCGGGAAGTTTTGGGGAATGGCAGCCACAAAAAAAGAGGATTACTGTACTGTCAAAAACAGAAGATGGCTAGTTATTAAAAGTTAATTTTGTCACTCTCCACAAACCATCCGTAGATGCCCTCAGATTCGTACTTAAAATCGATATTTTTACATCAAGTGAAAAATAAACACGTAAAATTACGTCCCTGGGTTTCATTCGCTCACAAGGCTCATTCGTTGGAGACTCGCAGGAATTGTAAGAAGCCCTTTATATGGATCCTGAACGTTAAGAGCTTTGCAAGATAGGGTTTCCTCAAATGCAGCAAGTCTAGGGATCGATTTCTACCTTGAATCAAGCGGATTGAGAAACCCACGACCAGAACTATATTTAATGTACGGGCTTCAGACAGCCGCTCTTGTATGCAGGATCAATTGAGCGTGTTCCAAAACAGCGTGCCTCAGAAGAGCACCACATGGACAGAAAGGAGTACTGTATTACAAAGTTGAGTAAATTATTGCCACATCTTGTTCAAATTTTCGAAGTCTTTCCGCGTCAGGAATTTAATTAAATAAATAAAAATTAAATACCATGTTGAGCTGAAATTCTGCGCACTTTTTAAATGAAATCTCAAACCTCATTTCCACACATAAGGAAGTCTCCAACTTCATTCGTACATACGTAGCAGAATTTTGCAGCTCCAGGTATTGACAACATTCCAGACACCTGACCGCTAAAAAAAATTAACGTACTTAACGTCGCAAAAAGATATCCCAGCAATCAACCAACACACTTTCCGCACTACGGCATCACTGACACAAGGTCACCTTGAAAAACGAAAAAAAAAAAATCAAAAGGTCAGAACCCAAAAATTTTCACAAGGAAAACAATAAATAAAATGGAACGAGTGCAGAAAAAATATACCGAGTATTTTTATTTTCAAACTTCCCGTCCGTTCCGCGAAAAAACTCGCCCAGGCTCAAACCCCGCTGTCGCAACGGTCAACCTTCCGGAAATTACCCCGCCATTCATTAGTCGACAACACTTACGGAATTAGTCGTTTCCTCGCCTCCTCAAATCAGGATTAGACACGGAATGAAGTAAGTGTTACTTCTGACTCTTTCATCAGCGCTTCTCTCCGTCGTCCAAAACCAACATCATAAAATTACGTACTCGATCGGCCAGAGAACAAGATTAAGAAAAAGTAACGTGGTACAAAAATCCAGGTTAGTAAAATACCAGCGACGTTTTGATGTTCCATAAATATTCAATGATGACACGATCCCAGGAACGCGCGAATGGGAGATATCCGAAGTACGGCAGAAATCATTGCTTCAAAAATGCTCCGAGATAAACTTTCTTACTCAACAAAAAACAACGGATTAAATCCAAGAAGCTCGTCAGACATCCGGAATATGTGTGTCGGAATCGGATCGGAAGGCACGTAGAGTATAACACAGTCAGTTGCTGCTCTTTCGTCGTATTTTCCCTCAAAAAAAAAATGTTTCAGACAACAAACCCTCAGCAAAAACCTCAAGAATAAAAAAATCTGATAACTGTTCAAAATATACACACGCCAAAAAGCTTGGAGTATTTCTGAGTCATTCTTTCAATACTGACGTCACACTTCGCACGCACAACCCTGAACTCGAAAAAAGACGCTCGCTAAAAATGTAAAAATAGGATTGTTTCACAAGCAAGAATAGATACGAGCGACTTCTTTTGGCTACTTGATTTTTCAGCAGGCAATACATTCACTTCCGGCCTCATTTCCAAAGGTTAACTAGTGCATTTGAGGATTATCATTATGGCCATCGACACAGCGATGTATAGCAAAAAAATGTTCAAAAACACGAACAAAAAAGAAAGGGCTCCGCGTCCCGCGAGAACTTCGTCGCTTGGAATCACCATTAAGCAGCCATATTTTGACGACACAGATTCAAGTTGAAGTGATGAGCTGAATAACCTCGACTCATCGCTACCTTGTTTGCCGAATGTTTAAAAAAAATTAGATTTTTGGAAATTTTCAACGAAGAATTCGAAAAAAGAACGATGAGCACCGAGCATCGCGAGTCGTTTCTGGTCGACCATTTTCCACGCCTTTTTTTATGACGAACTAATTTTCCCAGAAATGCAATCCCACTTCGAACTCGTTCCTGAATGATTAAAACAACGTTCAAAATGAGCCGTTTCCAGCAAAGAAAACAAATACCTTTCCCGTTCGTATTAAGAGGCGTGAAAAATAATCGTGCCCTTTGGTGACATATTTTCTGAAGCATATGGAAATATGGGAAGCTGCCTTGTAAGACAATGATTGCAGTCTCGATAAAAATTTGTTGATTGGCCTATTTCAGGAGTCGCGCATTCAGTTGGCAGGTTCAACATAATTTGCCGGCAGCATTCCGGTTCGCATGGTCCGTTGCACAGTTCCAGTCATCCACCCTTCGTCAATGTTTGAACAATTGATGATGAGGTCCCCATCTTTGAAGCTCACTTCGTCGTCATCCGCAGCAGCGTAATCGTACATGGCTCTGTAACATCGCTGCAAGAAAAAATACGAAAAATTAAAATAACTTCCAATTTCACAATACTGTATACGATGCCAAAGTTATAAAGCCCTCAGGAGAGTTTATGTAGTGTCGAAGAAGTTATCGGATCGATTTTCCGCTCAACAATCATAGCCAAATCAAAGGCCTGACTTAAATTGGCACCACACGCTACCAAAGGGACCAGCCCGAGGGAGCAAAAATATTTGCTCAACAAAACTGAACAAAACATCAATCCGATAACAAGAAATAGCGGATTCGGGACACCAGGAGGCCTAACAAATCGAACAACAACAACAAAAAACTGTAAATTGCATCAAAAGAATTTTGGCAACGGAATCCTCGGCGTTCCGGTTTTTTAGAGGGAAAAAGGAGAACAGAAGAAAATTTAATGAAATTAACGAGTGGTTACTACAGGAGCCGATGCTCTAAAATTTAATAAATATTTAACCTTCAAATCACATATTGCAGCACGAAGAAGTATCACTGCCCGCCTCAACTCGAACAACCTGGTCAATTTTCCGTCCAGTCGTGAAGGTCATAATAATAATGGGGATGGTTTCAGACTTACCGGTACAATAGCGAAAAATATACAGAGGCTTGAAAATACTAATTGAAAGATAATACAAAATTTTTAAAATTCCGAAAGGTTAAGCTGCACGACGCCGATCTTTAAAAATAAGGGGACAGTGAAAATGACGGAAATATAATTATTTCTTTCGTCAGGTCGAAGTTCAGAACTCGGAAAATTCCATGAAGGAAAATACAAAAACAACTCGTAATAAGCCAGGAAAATCGCGCCGTCGATTGAACTTTTTATCCGTTCTGGCGCTTGAAAGCAAGCCGATCAAAACAATCGACGGATAACATTCAGTGGAACACTTCGATACCACCGAGCTAATATTTTCGATCAATCGAGATTAAAGCTCCTGAAAAAAAATAAAATCGGAGAATTCGAAGCTATATCGGGTCAATCACACGCACTGCACCTGTAATCACCCACAATCATTCGTAAGAACTTCGAAAAAAAACAAAAACAATCAAGATCATCAAGGTATGGATCCGTGTAGAAAAAAGGAAGGATTAATTAGTCGGATCAAATTCTGCTGTCCCATTGTCTTCCGTATCCTCCGTTTCGCTGTTACAGGTATTAGTTTCCTCCGTCATTTCCAAATCATCCGTACACGACACCGACGTCAGCTCACGATCACCACTCGTCACGACGGCATTACTGACTCCGTCTTCCATAGTCACCGACGAAAACGACGATACCGACGAAGACGAGGCTATCACTCGTATTGGAACAACGTGACTCGAGCTCACGTCAACAATTCCGTCGTCATTCGTCGTAGTCGTCGTCGCGACGATAGAGAAAAAGCAAGATTCAGAGACGGACTCGCCGTCGCCGTGGTCAGATGACGTCCGTTCAACTACGCATTCGGAATCCACCGACGGCCCAGTATCACGGGAAATTTGATTCGCCTCCATTTCGTCGAGAAGGTTCAATTCGCGGATCCGATCAACTAACCAAGGGGTGTACGCTCTACGTTGGGTGACGAGTGACGATTCTTTCGACATATCCTCGCTATCATTCTGTCACAAGATCCGGGAGTCAAGGTCAGAAATACCGTAATCAAGTTAATTTTAACGTTGTTCTCTGTGAGTCAGAATAAAAGATTGTCGTCCATATTCTTCCCTTCGACGTGTTAGGCGATTCAATTTTAGTTTGTCGGTCAAAAACTTCGACTCTTAGTTTCTCCAGTTTTTTCCTCATCAAATTAACATAGTTTAACTAATAATAACGGAATATCCACCCCAATACACAAGTCGGAATTAGGTAATCCATAATGGCAGAACCCTGACTTATCTCACCTGATAACCAACGCTAGAGTTGATCAAATCTCTAAGTCTCAGCTATCGTGACCTGATCCAATACGAAAGTCATAGATAACCCAAACGCGAACGTAATATCAATCCCATGCACTGAAAAACTGCTGAGACCAACCCAACCTCAGTATATTTAGTGTGGACATCCATATGGGTGCACGAGGACGGGACCAATGCCCAACAGTGCTCCAAAAACAATATTTAAAAAATGACAAATCTTTAGAAATTCACGGATCAAAAGGTTACCTAAGCCAATTCTTACGATGTCCAATACCAGGAGATATTGAACAGATCAGCCATTCAATACACCTTCAAAATATTCCATGAGATTAATTTCCCGGTGGAATGGATCACTATCAAATTTCCTTTCTACAAAGGAATTGTTCACTGCTTTAAAAAATGAAGCATTTTATACATAAATCCGAATTTTCCGAGACAAAGGAACACAACAGACCGAGCGAAGAACACTACTGCTTTCATAAGTGTCCTACAAATGAACGTACGCAGGCCGATTTTCAATAAATTCCGATACGGAAGGACAGGAATGGTTCAATGAAGTCATAACCTAGGTCACCAGAAGCAAAACGAAACTCACCCCAAGACTTTGTGTTGGTTTGCTCGCAGGAGCACTGGAATAACCATGTTGTTGTTGTTGTTGTTGAGGAGGAGGAGGATAGTAGTCAGCGGGTTGAGCGGGATATTGTTGTCCACCGGGAGGATATCCACGCTGTGACTGCTGCGGCACTCGATGCATCTGGTGAGTTGCAGGACCGACGTGTTGCTGTGGCTGCGGGTGACCACGAAAGGCGTGCTGACCACGATAATCACCGCTCATCGGGTCGTAATCCGCAATCGATCCGATGTGGCGCTGGGGACCCGTCGGCTGTTCCACTGAAAGATTACGTAAAAATGATTCATGAGAGAACTTCATGAATATGTTCGGAATTTCGATTTGATCGTGGAAAACGATTAAATTAGGCCCTATTTGAGATTACTTCAATCAGTGATTATTTCTCAACATTTTTTATTTAGTTCAAAGCGACGATGCATCATAGAAATACTAATTACAGCTTCACTCCCCCCGCCGAGGACAGCTCAAGTTTAGTTTAATTCCTTCCATTACACGACAAATCGAAGTAAACATCAAATCCGTAATCTTGGGTCAAAATTGCGTTCGAACATGCACGAGACGTGAACAGGTTCCAAACATGGCGCATTCAGTCCAATACAGTACAGTACTAGAATATAACAGACAATTTACATTGAATATTCAGGATGCGTCTCCTATTTTATTACGTCATGAATTCGAAGATTAAGTACAGGATTGCTTCTGACCAACAAGACCTTCTAGATAAGAATCAAATTCAAGTCCAAATAAATGCATCCTAAAAACAAACATTTAAATTTCAAGGACATCATAGTCAGAATAGTGAATTTTTAAGAATTTTAGGCGTGTAACATAAACCTGAATTCAATCCACGCACATATCTTGCTTTGAAGAAACTAGGAGTGAAGTGCACCAAAAGCAGATTTTTCAAATTCAATCACCATACAAAGGTGCGTCTAAGTTCATGATGCATACGACGTTCTGTTTCGATATACAGTACTGTACCCGAATATGATATGCGTCACAACGAAACCGATAGAAACGGCATTTCGTTACATATTTCGGCCAACCTTACATGAACTCGACAAAATAAAAGAGAGGATCACGAAACATCTTCAGCTTCAATTCAAAATTTAAAGCGCACTTCAGCAACCCGTGGTCATGTGCTAAAAAATGGAAGGGATGCTCAAGCCAATCTTTAACGGCCCTCATTGGATATTTACTTTTCCTTCCGGGTTTTTAAAATTTCCAAAACACGGTATTGTAGTTATAATCCGACTTAACCTGCATCCACGTGAAGATTAAGTTCAGAATTTAATTTCCCCTGACCATCAAAACCGAATTCAAAATGTAAGGAATCAAATGCATGAAACTCATACTCGGTCCACGTTGAGAGGTGTAAACCACAGTCGAACTTTGGCGAGCAGAGTATGGAGAATCTCCCATAGGTCCATGGTCGGGCGCCGGCAGAACTTTGTTGGCGGCACGAGCGTAATTCGCATTCGGAGTGGGAACAGAACCGGGATTCGCCTGCATCATGCTTGTGTTGCTGTTGTCATCTTCGCCATTTTCAGGACTCAGTTTCCGTCGCATCTCCATCTGTGCCTTTTTCTGAAGATCGCCGTGGTAGGTGACATTGCTGAAACATCAGAAATAGTACTCAAGCTACGCGTCCATTTTCGCGAAGCATTGAGATGATTTACCTGATTATCTTGGACGCTTCTTTGATTCGCATGGTTTCTGGGTCATCTGCGACTGTTGTATATTTGCCTTTCGCTTTTTCGAAGTCTGCGTGGTACTGAACCTAGAAAGTAGGGTATCAAAATGTAGGCGATGAAGCTGAATGCTGTACAACATTGATTGAGCATGAAACATACATTCGATTGAATCTTGGTGTTCTCTGCAATTCGCTGAAACTCAGGTGTTTCGGCAACTGTGGTAGCTTTCGGTTTAGGAATGTGCCTGGAAAAAAACAAAAAAGGTCAGTCACTACAAAACGATCTGCGCTTAAGAACCGTCCACTTACGCTTCACAATACGGGAACTTGTTAAATCCCTTGTATGTTCGCATATTCAGCGTCATACCACATACCCAGCATTTGAAGCAGCCCTTATGCCAGGTCTGAAAAATGAAAATGTATATACAGGCCATGAAAGACTCGCATCGTAAAAGCTAATTAATACCTTATCCAGACATTTCAGCTCCTCCAGAGGATACACAGTTTTCGAGCATTTCGCACACTGCTTACTCATGATGAAAATGACGCAGAAACGGACGCACAGAGCTGAAGTTCAGGGTTCTCAGTGGATCTGGTGATTCTGAATGAAAGCGATAAACACGATATACTCACAGCAACGAAGAATTCGTTCAGGAGTTCTATCCGAGAAACTTCTCTTCACGCGTCATTGAACGGCACAGTTCACGATCACTTCGAATTTAAGGAAAGAAGAGTCGCTTCGCCGAAGGGGAACATACAAATTGTTGAAAATATCGGCTTCGTGGGATTCACCGGATCAATCAGCAGGACCAACAATTTCCAGGCCCGCACAGTAAAATAGATGTCCCTCAGTGACACTAATCCTTCGAGCTTTAACTGGCCCAAGGCAGTATAATCCACACCACTCTTGATAATCTTGACTAACTTATCCTACCAGGGAAGTCGTTCCCAATGCAGTTGAAATCCGTGTGATTGGGTTATGGGTTGTGGACATAAGCAGTGGTGCGAGATGGTGGTTGTCTTTTAGTTGAAATCATTTCAACTCCTGTAATGTATTAGTATTCACGCTTAAATTTCGCAAGAGTCAATAATTTTTCGGCATTCACACTCTACGTAATAGTTTGATATTATGATGCATCCAAAGACAAATATTTTTGTTATATCTATCTCCGCAAGATGTTCGGTTGACGTCCACCGTTGAAATCCCAGGGATTTTTTGGTGGATTGCCTTCTGTAAAGCAGCGGAAGTCTGTGCATTTATTTTTTATGTGAGGTTCTCACGGATTTCGTGAAGCGAAGATCAATCGCAAGAGAAATCAGAGTTAATGGAGATTATTAACCTACTACGCATCCTTCAACTTTTTTCCTCTTATCTAACGAGTGGAAAGCGCGTATTCTGTTGCTTTAGTGAATAACGCTGGTCGCAACAACTGCTTCTTTCTTACTGCGAGTGTTTAATGCCCACTTTTTTTTTTCCTATCACAGGAGTAGTTCTTATTATTCTCGTGTTTCCGGCGAAATCTCTACGATGGCTTTCAAAGGCATCATCCAGGTGTGTAGAAGTTCACTGACAATGTCATTTTGCAAAAGTGACTGGTCCTTTCTGTTTAGGTCCGCAACATGTGCTCTAACGTTGCAATGATTCGTCCTCCTATCCAAGTGTTCGGAACCGAAGGGAAATACGCGACTGCTCTGTATTCAGCTGCAGCAAAGTCGAAGAAGCTGGACGAAGTTGAGAAGGAGCTGACGACATTTCAAGGAATGCTTCATGCGAACAACAAGACTCGAGATTATCTAATGGACCCCACCGTTAATCGAACTGTAAAGCAGCAAGCTTTGTTGGATATTTCTAAGCAGAACAGCTTTACTCAAGTCACAGCTAATTTTCTGGGCTTAGTAGCGGGAAACGGGAGGTTGAACACTCTCGACCACATCGTAAATTCATACAAGCTTATGATGTCTGCACAACGTGGAGAAGTTATTTGCGAAGTCGTCACAGCGAAGGTTAGCTCAAGATTCGAGAAATTACGTGCTTTGGTGACTAATTTTCTTTGTTTCTGTCAGCCCTTGGATGCAGACCAGAAAAAAGAACTCGATGGTGCCTTGAAGGCGTTTTTGAAACCAGGCCAGCAGCTGATCTTGAAGACGAAAGTTGATGAATCCCTGATTGGTGGCATGGTTGTGTCAATCGGGGATAAGTACGTCGATATGAGTTTAGCTTCCAAACTCAAGAAGTATGCAGATCTGTTGCAGACCGCAGCATAATTGTGTTTGATGACACCGTCGAACTTCGCTATTCACTAGAGTTGCAATATTGTCCCTGTTGTCTCCAGCTGTTCTACATTTTTTTCGTTTTCGGGGGACTGCGTTTAGTCAAGGAAATGTATGCTGGTGTGCATTACCACTGTCAGATTCAGTTTTCATTTGTCTGAATGAAGCATGCCGCTCATCTGTCGAAATTGCTCTGGTTGTCAGGCAGTGGAAGTATTGAACAAGATGGAAACGGAGGCGAAAGTTCTATCTATCCAATCGCACGTTGTTTTCGGATACGTTGGAAATAGAAGCGCTGCGTTTCCGTTGCAGGTTAGTACTCATCAGTTTGAAACCGTTCTGATTTTTCACCGCTAGTATCGCGTTTAGTACATGGGGATTGAGGTGGACTCAGTTAACTCGGTTCAATTTTCGAATCACACGGGTTATGGGAAGTGGAAAGGACAAGTGCTTTCCGCCTCGGATCTTGGTGATTATCTCTTGAATCCTACTAATTCCAGCTGTCGAGTAACCCCTTCCCATGTCGAACAGATGATCTCTACGCAGGTTTGAAAGTCAACAACTTGACCTCAGACTACACTCATAGTTTATCAGGTTACGTTGGAGATGACGGATTCTTGATGAGCATTGTAAAAGCGGTAGCAGATCTGAAGAAGGATCGGCCTGGATTAGTCTACTTATGTGATCCTGTCCTCGGAGATTATGACCAAGGACTGTATGTCCCATCGTCTCTCGTACCAATCTATCGTGACCTTGTTGTTCCACTGGCAGACATCATCTGTCCCAACCAATTTGAGGCCGAGTACGTCATTCTATTCCTTTAGTATTGATATTACTCTGTTGTTTGCCACTTGAGTGAATTGCTTGTAATTCTCGAGAATTTGTAATCCAGTTTCTCGCGGTTTTCTGCCGTTGAGAATTGATGAGAAAGTGCTTAAAAATGTTTTCTGGAGAAATTCCTTCGTTTAAAAATGCTAAATTGAACGACATTTTTGCGGCATTGTAGGAAATTCATGCAGCCATTCGTCGTTTCCAGGTTAATTTTTTAAATACAATCTTACCAAAATCACTGTTGAAATATTGTAATAACTGCAAAACCTTGCATAAGTATTTGATCTGCGGTGACATTTTTCCATTCATTATTTTTCATTCCTTCTATAAAAAAGGCAGTTTTTGTAGATTTTACACCAAATTGTATTTGTAGAAGCAGAGGGTGAAGGTCTTCTTCAATTTACACACGTGTTATCCTATCTAAATTGTTTCCAAATAAAAACGCGATGTTTCTGCGATTGTATTCGTCAGGTTGTTGACGGATTCAAAAATAAACTCGGTGGAATGCGTGCTAAAAGCCGTTGATGCCTTGCATCAGAAAGGACCAAGAATCGTGGTTATTTCGTCTGCTGAAATTGATTCGAAGTATTTTGCCCTTGTGTCAGAAAAAGTGAATGGTGAGAACGTTGCTTTCATTCCATTAGATTTTTTTTTTATTGTGGAACGTCTAGTATCTGGACTAGTGACCAGATGTCTTCTTAAAAGAGGAAGAGGAAAAAATCATCTTGCAAAAATCGTGTGAATTATTTGTGATCGAAGAAGTTTCGTGTCAACCTCAAAGTTAATTTATTTCGAAAGGCATTCTTACGTGGAATTTTGATGAGCAACTCTGTCAACTCCAGTAATTTGAGTTGTGAGGTACTTTTTCGAGCCCATGTAAGTCATGGTTTTAAATGCACGGATTATCAGCGTTCCAATTTAATTATATTTAGCCTCTCGAAGCTGCCGAAAAATTTTATTGTGAAATTTAATTAATTGCAATATCGTCATGTTCACAGGAAATGTGCGAAGGTTTAAAGCCCCGATGCAGAAGTTACTGTGCAATTTCACCGGGACCGGGGATCTTTTCGCATCACTCTTCCTTGCTAATTACATCAATACTTCTGATGTCGGGAAATCGTTGCGGATGACCGTTGCTTCGATGCAGGATACTTTGAAGAAGACTGCACAACATGCAGAACGTGAGTTTTCATCCAACCCTTCCGTCGAGTTGAAATCCTCAGGTTTAGATGATGAAAATAGGTTTTTGTGTGAATCGATGTAAACCGTGATTGATTTTTCGATATCTTATTCTATGATTTAAAAAAGGAATGAAAAGTGGAAATTTATTATGATGGATGATCGGGAATGATTTTTGCAGATTGTTGGCAAATCTGGTGCTCAATTTGTTGATGAGTTCCTCTTAATTATTTTCGTACCACTCAGACAAACATTGAAAGCGGTCAACTTTGAAAGCGTATCGTATACAATCAAGAAATTCTGTTGGCACCCATTTTTTTACGGAATGAAAGTGTTAGAATGAAAATTGTTTTCAGCGATTCTCCTGGTGAAGATGGTCAAACATATATTGAACTCGCAATAAAAAAAGGGGTTTTTAAGATTGTAGCTTGAATATAGTTGGATTAACTATCCTAATACTCACTGGAGTTGAAAAATTCCCGGACTAAATCGCATCAAAAAATTAAAACTTGATGAATAAACCACATTTCCCTCCTCTGGTCAATATAAGTTGACTTTAGATGTCTCTAAAAGCATATCCTTTTGTACCCAGAAATTATTTTGTTTTCATAAAAAAGGTTAGTTGATCAGCAGTTCGCACGCATTTTGAGAAGCATCTCGCAAGAAATCTGTATTTTTTGCATAAAATTGCATCGGAGCAAGATCTAGTGAAACCTTCTGTTTTCAGGCGTCAGTGGAAGTCTGCAAAATGCTCGAACAAAGGACTTGGAGTTGCGCCTCGTTCAGTCGCGGGCATATTTCGTGAAACCAGAAACAGAAGTCAAACTCATTGAATTATAATGAATAAATTTCGAGTTTCGTTGAAAAGAACAAGCGAGAAATGCGTTCCGGTGAATATTGATATTCGATACATTTTAAGAACACTGTATCAAGGAAAATCTAAGTAAAAGAGTTGATACGGTATCTGCCTGAATTTTCTCCTGTTGAGTTTATCATGGGATTTTGCATGATGCGAAGTTTGAATACATTCATTACAGTATTTAAAAATATGTCCGCAATATTCCGTTTTGAAAAATGTTTTGCTTCGTGAAGAGGGATTTTTAGATGGTTCATGATTATTCGGGAATAGTGCCTCCAGTTAGGAATTAGGAATCCTGGCTTGGTACATAAAGACCATACCAATTTTTACTTCAACGAATTTTCCAATCAAGCAATTTTAGTTTAAGAATTTGAGCGCCCAAAAAATTAATTTTTCCCCGGAACTGAAAATATTCAATCAGGTTTCTAGAAACAGGTTCAATGTTTTCATAGTTTTCGGCTTCCTTCGTGAAGGAATGTTGCAAAATGAGCTCATAAATATTTTCTGCGATTCTGGAGAGTAAAACTTGTGCGAAGAGGCTTCAGGCAGATTTTGAGCAACTCGAGCATCACAGAAGAAAGAATGGTTTTTTGAGCATTGCTATCACTGTACCGCACATTTAACGAGCTTTTTGTCAAGTTTCGTGTTATTCGTTTTTTTATGCAGCTATCGTAAATTTTTGTGGGACGGAACGCGGAAGAATTGAGTGTGCTTTCTTTTTTATTGTACATTATTCTGGGGATTTTCGAGCAGGAACAATGAGAAAAAGCGCTTCCATTCACGTTGCTGTTATCGGAATTTTATTGAAGTAAACCTATCTTCTGTTGACAAGAGTTAATTTATTGCCTCCGTCATAGATTTAAAAGTTTTTGACCTCCGTTGTTCCAACGGCACTTCTATTTCTGTGTTTCTTTGAGAAAACGTTGATGCTAAAGCCGAAGAACCTTTTTTTTTATTATTTCAAGATTTATTTCGAAGACTCCGTTCAGCCTCGAAATGCATCGCAAATTATTTAATTTGCTGACGTTTCTTAATGCGAATGTACGCTTCTTTTCAGGGTATGATAAAAACTCAAAAACACAGTAAAATTGTGAAATAATTTAATTTTTTGTGACGAAGCCTAATCTATTTCTGGAAATGCATGCAAAAACTTGAAATCTTAGCAGAAATTGTAATGCAATTTTTGCTTCACAGTTACATCAGCCGAACGATTTGAACCTTAGCTCTTTTTACTCCCTAGAATTTCTTCATTTCAACTTCACTGAATGTGTTGCAAATACGATTTTTACCGAAGATTTACGAAATTTTACAGCAAATATTTGAGTCTAATGTTTTGTGGGGAAAGGTGTCTGTGAGTGAAATGGTGATTCTGCTCTGTACAACAATCCAGTGCCTGAGAATTGTCCCAGTTTATCGAAATTGTAGAGGTCATGGGCTACATTTTTGATTCAGCTCTGAATGATTTGATTTAATATTTTTCCAGAAAACTCAATCATAGCGATTTGAATTTTTAATCGTTCTATATTTTTTTTCCAACACCCAATATACACCCGTCATTGCATTTTCGGCGATTACTTCCCGATGATAAAGATTTGATAGACTAAAAATACGGATTGAACTTCACTTTTGCGATTACGTCGCTGATAAAATGTCACATCCAACAACGAGATAAGACGGAGACTTGGCTGATGAAAACGGGTAACGTTTCAGCGCGTGTAAGCTTGATTTCCTCGGGGACTTCACGCATGAAGTCGCCTCCTGAACGAGATGCGTGCGTAATGAGAGCACGCAACAACAAATGTCAATGTGTCACTCCCTGTGTATAAGGCCTTGCAGTGTCTTCCGTGAAATGTGTCGACGTTCTATTATTGAAAAACGGCGAATTGATCTTTCGTGTGATGGGTGTTTTGATGAGTTTTTGCGGACCATGGCGATTAACTCGCGAGATGGAAGTGGGGCTCCCGTTTTTCCGTCAAAAATAAGACTATGAGATTCGTCTGGTATTACAGGAACTTTTTTTCCCTACAAAAAAAGAACAACTGTACTTCCACTTGTACAATATTGGTTTTTTACCAGGACATCTTTTATTCTTTAAAAATGTAAATATAAATTTGTATGCCTATAAATAAAACAGAATAAGTGCGTGTACAAATACCGAGCGAAAAATGTTGGTGTTGATGTTCGGTTCAAGTACGTTAAAAAAAAATTATAACTTT
The DNA here is from genome assembly GCA_905338405.1 of Notodromas monacha. Taxonomy (NCBI): domain Eukaryota; kingdom Metazoa; phylum Arthropoda; class Ostracoda; order Podocopida; family Cyprididae; genus Notodromas; species Notodromas monacha. Next base: position 24,959 of record CAJPEX010000684.1, read on the forward strand.
TCAATATTAAGTTAATAATGATTTCCAGATTGCTAGTGAATTAATTTTAGCACGAAACTAAATTTAAAATTGAAGTAATCCTGAAACGTTTGTGACCCTCTGAATTTCACCAATTTTTATGACAAGAACAGGCAAAACTAGACTCTTCTCATTCTTTCCACAAAAAAATTCCAAGCTTTCTGTTCAAAACTTGCAAAAATTTGAGCCGTTTTATGGCAAAAAAATGTTTTAATGTAGATTATGTTCCCCTTTCGTCGTGTGAGTAAAGCGGGGACCAAATGTATACAAGATACGTAATCGACAGTCTATAAATGAGTCACTTTTTCTTGAGGGAAACGGGGGAAGTGACTTGGAAAAAATATATCCTGTAATTCGCAAGATGAACAATAGCCATGAGACGTGGTTCAAGACGTTCGAAAATATCTCCATATCCGGCAACTCTGCTTCCGTTCCGGGAAACGAAACCAGTTTAGATCAAGACGGAAACGTGCAACACTGGTTCTACTTGCTGCTCAGCTTCACAGGCCTGTTGATTGCTATTCCAAATGGCCTGATTGTGACTCTGGCCATCATGGTACTCAAGAAACGGACAGTGCAAGGAACTCAGAAGGCGCAGTATTGCTACATTGCTAGTCTGGCGGGCAGTGACATGTTGGTGGGACTCATCATCTGCGTCATTTTCATGTCGCGAGTGGAAGACAGCATTGTCTTGTGCGAAGTGAAAATTTGTGAGTGACAATGAGTTATGATTGGCAACTCGGCACAATACCCGGGTATACACCCGGGTATTATGCAATACCCGGGTGTATACCATCAAATTAGCGCTTATGCAAAGTCGAGGATACAATAACGCGTCCCAAAAACAAATTGTACTTCATTCCCCAAGCATTACAGACGGGTCTTATGTTTTTTTTTTCGTTTTTATTCACTTGATTAGGGGTCATTTTCTAGGTACCATATCTACAGATCTAATCGATTTGTGCATCGTAAATTTTGCTGATTCCAGAAAATTGTCCATTGTTTGCATTTGTGCAACTTTTACTAGCAAGCATCCAAGAACAGTACAGTATTTTACCTCTCTAACTTGCTCAACACAGCTTATTTGGTGGGTCAAGTATAACAATATTTTTTCTTTTGCCTGTATATAAGGAAAAACTTCATTATTTTCTTATTAAATACTTGGGTACATGGTGTTTTGCATAACAAAACTAATCCACAAACTGATTGAACTAGCAGTGGTCCCCAAACCAGCAGTGGTCTGCAGAAGTTTTTTGCTGGTCTTTGAGGAAATTTTCTTCAGCATAATACCTTCTATAAAGGTAATAATGACTTCTCTTGTCTTCATCTGAAATTTTGTCAAGACAATGGCAGTTGAAATTATCTGATGAAAAATAAAACTTTGTTTATTTCCTAATAATGCTTCAGACAAATTTAACTGCTAGAATAAAGTATTTCAAGCATTCCTGCAGAGAAAACTTTCAAGAAGCTCAGCTTTCTAATTTTTGAAGACATTCCACTAAAGCTTCTTGCCGGTTCCTCAACTTAATTTTGCAATAAAAGTTTTGGTTGGAGGACTAATAGGGAGGTGCAGGTGGTGCCTTGCAATTCAACCTCTCTCAATTTGACTGTCCCACAATTTGGCAGTTGAATTTGCAGGGAGGTTGACTTGCAATTCAACCTCTGCCCCAGAATTTGAACTGCTTTGGGCACTTTTTTTGCATTTTGTGCTCATATTTCTTAATTTTAAGAAGTGTCTTGCAATTTGACACTAGTCCAGCAACAGATTAGGGTTAAATTGCTGGTCCATTTAGTTAAGTTTGCTGGGCCATGAGCCCAAAAAGGTTGGGGAGCACTGGATTAAAGAACCATTCTTAACTTATAGGACCATCACCACCCTTTTGACCCTAGTTGACTCGTTTGATAACGGCGTTCTTCCTTCACCCTGCGCTAAAATGCCCCCATTTTTCCATTTTCCCTCTCATCATTACGCATACTTCATAAACTATATTTGCATGAAGCCCTCACAATAACAAGCGGCCTTTCATCCATCCTGCACACCCTGCTCATCGCTTGCGACCGCTACTTGTACATCATACACGGCCTCACATACCGCATGAAAGTGCGGAAAGCCGGCATAATTTCCGCCACTGCAATCGCATGGCTCACGTCCGCGCTAATTGGCTTCACCCCGTTGGCAATCGTGCTGATTCGTCAAGATTTCTCCTGGCACGGCCGTTGCTACTACGTGGAAGTAGTGCCTCAGGCATACGCCGTTTTCGTGGAATTATTTTACATAGTCGTCGGATTAGTGCCGACGACGGGGATTTACGTGGTCATCGTGAAAACGGCCATCAGACAAAAGAATGCGGTGGACATGGAAACGAGGTCAACTCAGCTGGGTACTTCCGCTGCTCACGAAGTCACTCCGTTCCGGTTTGATGAAGAGGTTGTCAATGGCAGGACGTTCCCTTTGAAAGAGATGGAATTGTCGGTGAGGGCCAAGCATAATGTGAGACCCTTGCTGGGGCAACCCGCCATGGGACTCAAAAAGGTGATCCAGAATTCTGAATTATTAGACACCCCTTTTCTCTAGAGTTTCTTCAAACTGATACATTCGTCATATGAATTTATTATAAGTTAAGTTTATACTGTACATAGTACAACATCTGACCGCGGATAATCAAATGAACTTGACTATGATATACGCCATTATTGCTCCACCAGGAAAATAAAGTAAAAGGTCTGTTGATATTTGGGTTCAAAGGTTCATTTCCCATATTCAAGGAGAAACCAAATACTGTATGACATAATAAAAAATTCCATTATGTCCAAGAAGACTTTTTAGCAAAGGTTGAGAATTACATTTCCACATGCATCAATGTACAGTGTGTGAATTCAAAACGAAACTAACCCATTCCTGGATGCATTCTGTTATGTGGGATTTTTTTAAATACAAAATTGAATTTCTCTTAAGTTTACATGATAATTTTTTCAGGACACAATCGAAGACCACGAAAAACGTTGAAAAATGTTTGCATTTTTTCCACATATCGGCATGACATTTTAAATTGAGTTTTATACAATTCTAGTAATGTTGTTCTCTGGACTTTTTGAATTTCAAAGAGAAGAAGCAAAACTGAACCCTTCTGAAAATTCCCTCGAATTTTTCTATCCAATTTCAGTTTCACCTCAAAACTTTTAAAAATTCGAGCATTTTTCGGCTAAGAAAATTTGGTTCTGCGGAAAATTTTTGTTGCACGTCACTTTTTACCCAAAAAGTTTCGTCATGTGGAATTTCCGTTGCCCGGGTCTTTTGTTAGGCAGGATACACAATACAGTCACATACGTATCTCGACGTCGATCTCCAAGGAACCAACCTTTTTTTTTAATGTCGAACTAATCACAGGAAGGTCAAATCTGTGTACTATGAGCCTCAGAGTATTGGATTAATGAGATTACAGAAAGCTGAACTTTAAGGAAAGGGTAAAATTTTCCATTTAGTCACTTACTTGATCTATAAAAAAGAATATGTTTAGTTCTGTTACAAAATGACAGCACACACAAAAATTGAGTCATGTCTCTAGCTCTACAACGATTTTCTCCGTGGAACGAATTCTGTTTTGGTCCCATACAGATATCCCCGTCGTAAAGGCGCTCTCTACAGCAAAATTCTCTGGACAACGATTATTTTCTCATTCCTTGAAGTTTGCTGTAGAGGGAGTTCAACTCGGTTCGAGTTAGGGAGGCTTAGATAACAGCACTGTTCTTGAGGTAATTCAAAGAGGACAATAAATTCGACATAAGGGGGTTTTCGACGCAGGGAAGGTCCCAGTCATCGAGGTTCAACTGTACAGTACCTGATTTCCCCACTGTCTTCCCGTCATAGGTCCGTCCAACCCCGCAACAAACCCCATCCTCAGGCACCATCACAACCCCAACAACAGCAACAAAAACAACACCCACTCTCGCAATCATCAAACACAGGCGTAAGATAACCCCGCTGCTGCCGTTGATGCTGAAACCCCTGAAACCCGCGCAGCGTTTCGGCGCAGAAAAGCGCGCAGTCACTGCCATCCTGGTGCTGGTCCTCAGCTTCGCTTTGGCTTGGCTGCCTCACGCCTTTGCAGTGTTTGCTTATCATTTCGGGGCTTGCGGGCAGTCGGAGAGCTGCGAACGTCGGCTGGCAGCCAACATCACTTCCGTGTTCTTCTTCGTGGGCACCCTGAATTCCTTGTTCAATCCCTTCGTGTACACCTGGGGGTTCAGGGAGCTTCGCAAGTACGTTGTTAATTGCTTGCGATGCAAGCCGGTTCTGCTGCGGCAAATGTCGAGCTTCCGGTCCTCCTTCGGGCGTCCGAAGATGAGAGAACCTGTGACAGCGACTCCGGTGTGACGAAAATATACATCTTTCTCATTTTTTGAAAGAAAATGACGGAAAAAAATTTTTTAGTTAGCGTAGGATTAATTTCTCAAATAACCTCGCGACAACGAAGTGAACAATTGCAAACCAATCGATCACATGCCAAAAAGAGGGGCACTTATACTTTTTTTTTCATCAGTGCTACTTTAATTTTTTGAAAGAAAAACACACGCAAAAATTCAGGTAGCGTAGCCATGGCAAAATTCCTTGAGCGTTAATATCTCAAATAACCTCGCGACATCGAAAGTGGACAAACTCGTCGAGCACATGCCAAATACAGTTGCACTGAAAAATTTTTCAACTTCCAAACACGGCTCTTATCCAACACAAAAAATATAATTAACAAGCCATGAAAAAGGACCCGATTTCCCTCAATAAAAACCGGAATGTGCAGGAGAGCAACATTTGAACACATAGATAAATAAAAACCACGCATGATTTTATTCAATTTAAAAACTATACGCCTTTTTAAAAAATTGACAGTCACCTAACATGATTTCATGCAGACATTCCCTCACATTTCAAAGCTTGGATAATTATCCAATTGCAAGGAAATAAATCGCTCGAATAAAAATTACGGTATATGGTTGACTTTGTACCCTCTTCATGTCCACTCAATAAGTCGGAATTTAACTTTATTTAAAAACTGTATAACATTTCATAGACATTCCCGGGAATTTCGAAGATTGGGCGAAAGGAAATAAATCGCTCAAAACATATTATAAGGTCCATTATGCAGCCTTTATTGTTTCCGCTTAATGAGTCAAAATTCAACTTTATTTTTGAACTATGCACCTTTTTCAAAAAGATCAGAGTCATATAACGCAATGTTACACAGAAATTCTAGAAAAATCCCGAAGCTTGATAACTAGCTGATTGAAAGGAAATGAATAGTTCGGTTTAAAAATTAGTCAACTAAAGTCTCCTTTGTTTCCACTCAATGAGTCTCAATTCAAGCACGGTAACGAAGTTTTTGTCATATTTTTATGTCTGAAAGCAGAGTCAAGTTCACCGTTATTTCCGTCGGTTGGAAACCTTGTATACGAAATCTCAGAGATCCAAATGAGGATACTGTTCTCCATACAAAAGCTCATCAAAATGCAAAAATTTCCATGCAATCCCGTCAGGTCTCGAATATCAGTTCGGCTTCCAGCGTTTCACTTGCACGCGCTTCTCTGCATCAGTTGACGAAGCACGCCGTGGATTTTTATCAGCTTCAAAACCCGATTCGTTTGTTTCTTAGCCTTTTATTCTTCTGCAGTTCATTGTCAACTGATAAGGTTCCGAGCACAAACCAACAACCTAATCTTCCTCGTAAGTGGCAGCTGAAAATAAAGACACATTCGCTTTCGCATCAACAGATTTCTTGTTTACAGACAAAATCTCGTGGTACTGTCAATACACACCATCTTAACGCAAATGTAGCGAGCACTTTTTCTCAGAAATTGACTTCAGAAAAACAAACCAATCTTCAATTGATGGCGTCCTGTAGATTCGCATACAAAATGCTCGTTGACACTGTGCACTCATTTAAATTATCAAAATCAGCATATTCTTCACACCAAGGATAAATTTGGCTCATCACGTCCTAAACTAGAGACAGCTTAAAAAATTAAATTTTAAAAAGCAATCGGAACTTGAACGAAAGCGTTATAATTATTTTTTCTTCGCTAATCTCTTTTATTCGAGTGAGTCGCAAAATTTGGCTCGCTTGATTAATTTTCAACTAGATGCAATTTTTTTCATTGAGTTTTAATCTATTCACTTGAAAATTGGCGCACCTTGCATTTAATTCAGCATCTGACATTCTCTGCGGCAAGTGAAAATGCTTCTTAGATTATAGTCATTAAACAACCAACTTTCTCTTCAGACTAAAAAAAAATTAAGGCGTGTCCTGGAAGGAAAGACATTAAATTTTCTAAAACTCGTGTAAATGAGCGCGGGATTATTCAATTATCAAAAAGTTTTTCAGCTGAACAAACTCGTTAAGTTCGCCACGAAGCCTTCGAGTCAGAACAGTGAACAGAACACTTCAAACTGAGAATCCTCATAGAAAAATATTCGTTTTAAATCATTAGAACATGGAGCAAGTGAATGAAACGAGCTTCGGTCGGAAGTTCGCGGGTTTTATTCCCAGCTTCGACGAAGGGAGTGAATTCGGAAACACCACGACTCACGCATCCAATTCAACCACTACCATGTTCTACGCACTGCTGAGTACCACCGGTGTGGTAATCGCGGTTCCCAATGGCATAATAGTCGCCCTGGCGATTGGGATCCTTAGAACCAAGTCCGTCAACGGGGTCCACAAGGCGCAGTACTGTTACATCGCGAGTCTCGCCGGAAGCGACTTCATGGTCGGACTCGTCATCTTCGTCATTCACCTGTGGCAAGTCAAGACGGAGATGTTCATCTGCACTTTGAAAATATGTGAGTAGACCACTGAATTTTTTTTTTAATTCCATTGCTAAAACACTCAAGAATCTCTTTTTGCTTCGGTAATAATTTACCGGAAAAATAATTAAATACCGAAAAATGTATTAATAACTGCATCAATCGAGTCCAGTTTCAACGCTTACAATTTTGACAAGCTATTACTTCTTGCTAGCGGAGCACAATCAAAACAAATTTGACTTCTCACAACAAATTAGCTGACAATAATGCACTTTTTTCTGTGCAGCGAAAAATTGTAGGTACTGAATGGTACATAGATTACTACAGTACCAGCATCACAAACAGAAAATCGCGTTCACTTCCGCCGAAGCGAACACGACCGTTTCACCTAACCTTGCAGGATACAATATTTTGTTTTTAGAGGAAACGAAATTAGATCAATTAATTGCCTCTTTTTTCATTTTTTTTCAACAGCATTCGCAGTAACGAGCGGCATCGCATCCATACTCCACACTTTACTCGTCGCTGCAGATCGTTACTTCTATATAATGCACGGCATGATGTACCTCCGAGAAATGAGACGCTCCAGAGTATTTTTAGCCACCGCCGCCGCTTGGCTCACCGCCATCATCGTCGGATTCGCTCCAGTCTTCTTCCCTTACATCAGCCAACGTCAGATGCAATTCACCCGCCGGTGTTTCTACGTAGAAGTCGTCCCTTCGGCTTACATAGTTCTGCTCAACGCCATGTACGTGTTTCTGGGCCTAGTCCCGACGACCATCTTGTATTTCAAGATCGTGCGAACGGCGCTGAGTCAACAAGCCGCCGTGGACGCCTCATCTTCAGTGACCCAGTCTTCGCTTACTCTCAACGAGATCCACGTGAAACGAAGACTCACACCAACGAATCTACTGCGGCGTCCCTCGCAGCTGTTTCGGTCAGAAAGACGAGCAGTCACGGCGATTCTGTTGTTGGTCATCAGTTTTGCAGTGTGCTGGATCCCGCATTCGGCCGCTTCGTTGGTGTACGCGTTCCGCATGTGCGGGGAAGATTGCAAGGACCTGGCGAAGAACATAACGACGGTGTTCTACTTGATGGGCACATTGAATTCGCTGTTGAATCCGATTATTTACGTGTGGGGATTCAAGGAGTTTCGATCTTATGTCAGGAAAATTTTCAATGCCCAGAGTGCCTCTCGAAATGACTCTTTGATCTGAAAGCGTTCAGTGTGAGCCTCAAGAAGGGGAAGATGAATGGAAGGCAATTTATAATTTTGCTAAGACGGATAATGCGAGTATTGGCTCTACACTCTTTAAAATCCCCCGCGTACAAATTCTAGAGCTCACTTTATATATTGCGTGGGTTTCCTATATTTTTCAAGATCTGGTATATATTAAATTGGCAAGATTATGTTACGAATTAAAATTGGGGTGACACCTGCGTAACATTCCGTGAATTCACGCCAGTATTTGAAAGGGAATTAAAGTGACGAGTACTGTACAGTATCCAAATTTTAAATGTAAATCGCATTAGGAAGGCGAACAGGACGACGGTTTTTATTCCATGCGGAAATTGCACTTCCTCACTGAATCTAATTCATGTGTAGGGATTCAAGGAGTTTCGAACCTCTGTCAACGATTTTTCGGAGCGCTTTTCAAAATTATTCTACGATCTGGATAAAAAATGTGAGCCTCAAATAAAAAGACTTTTTTTATACCTTTGACTAAGATGCTTCGCGAATATTGGCTCTACTCACTCGTACTTTCAAATGCCCCAAGTTGAAAATTCCACATACCATCAAAAAAAGAAGTTGCCCGGATTCAATTGAGATTTCCTGATGTCAAATACAGTACTTTAAGTAGGGTGGGTTGAAAATATATATAATCGGGTCGTTAAATGTAATGCAGTGCATTCGAGGCAATACCAGCATTAAGTTCCAGAAATCCTAGCTAGCATTTAAAAAAGTGATAAATCTTTCAGTTTTGTTCACCAATATGAGGTGAAGAACGTAACGACAGTTTTCATTCGAGGTGCAACTTACTGAATTTTATCATGTGTATTCAGGAGTTCCAACAATTTCCAACGCTGCCTTAAAGCTTGTCGATGTGTCGAAAGCATAAAAAATGGCTCTTTCATCTACGCGAAGATCACATGGGCACCTCGGAAAAATAAATTTATCGACACATGAACTTTCTTATGATGAATTAAAAATTCTGACTCATTTATCTTATAATATAACTCCAAAATAAAAATACTGACTCACCAATGATTGTTCATCACTTGTGAGACACCAAGGCGTAGCATCTCGGAGAAATCACGGGATCAAAAGCTCTCACCAACCAAGAGTTTTCAAATCCCTTCCGAAGAAAATTGTATACTACGGTAATATGTAAATTTGAGGGAGCAACGAGTAAATTTTACCTCTTCAAGGAGAGCTAGGAGACGGTCAACCAGGATTATAAACTCGATCAACGGTGAAAGGGCAGTTCGAAATTGTTGGAAGATGTGAAACTCCTTACGCAGCAATGAACACTGGTCATACAGTTCCTTCGCTCTCCCTTCGTCAAACTTCGATGGATCCAGATTCAAATTTTTCCACGAGATTTCCGCGTAAGTAACAAAGTCTCCTTTCGCCTTTTTGAATGCCGAGCCTACCGTCGCTCCACGTGCCTTTTCAACTCCGCTTTCCAGCATCATAAAATCCAGCACAGCCCGGAAAAACGGAGATTCGCTGGAATCCTGGAAAAAAGTAAAATTCTGCTAGAGCATGAAGACTAAAACGGTATTGATGGAACTCGCGCTTAAGTAGGAGAAAACACGCAAGCAATAAAAGACTATAATTCATAAATTGCTAAAAAATAATAGACTTCGTCAGCTTCGCTCAACAAAGCAGAACGGACTGACGGTATAAAAATACATTACAGTACTGTACATGAACATCAAAACAGTCTTCTGGTGTTGCACTGAGGAAGAATTCATCACAAACGGGCGTATATTTTTTTCGGAAATTGCACTTTATTTCTCATTCACCCCAGAAAATTTAAAGAAAACATCAAAGAAATATACGGCAATAATAATATCGCACTCACCAATGGGCCATTAGAAATTCTCTCCAGCGAAGAAGCGTTGATTCTATCCGGGGCATACAATCCAAGCATCTTCGCATTCCTCGACAAGCCAAAGCTTTTCTCTCTCAAAAACGAGCTCACTGGGAATCTGAATCTCCCGGCAATTCTTTCTTCTACAGTATATGGATCCGAGGCATCGAACTCTTCCACAAGCATATTATAACAACAACCAACGATGAACATTGCAGAGCACGACTTCGTTCTCGTGTACAACTGTGCGGCATCCACCGCAAGGTTCCCACATGCGTGTAATCCAATGATGGCGAATTCTTCTCCGTCCGGGTTCAGTCGCTCTAAATCCGACGAGGAATTGATTAGATCTGCTTCAATGCGAAACGTCCCGCTGCCTTTGGCTTCGATTTTCGTCTTCTTCTCGAGTCTTTTCTGGGAAGAAAAATATTACAAAAATTTTCAGGAATAAAGGCAACTTCCCTATTTTTATAAATTTCAATCCTTTTTTTGGATGAAGCAAAAAATTCAATCCTATTCAAAAATGTATCCTGCTAACGCATTTACGACGATTAACGTCAACGACTTTGAATCTCGGTGCGACGAATAGAAATGCAATTTAAATGAATTTCGGGTCGAGAAACCTTGACAAAATCAATCTCGACAGAAAATTATATCCAGGAAAAGATTATCGCCATGAATCCAACAACCGTTGAAAAATGACATCAATGGGTTTTCAGAATTGAATTGAGGAAAATTTATAAAACATCCGAAACCCAACAGACATATTCTGCTTGAAAAAATTGAGAACGAACGTGGAAATCGAAATTTAATCCAAAATCTTTTCTTGGATACTGAGGGATTCATTCTGAATTCCTTAATCAGACTCGAATTTCACTGCTGTATTTTTACCAAAAGAAATAACGTGGCGGTCAATTCATGAACCTTCACGATATGGAGTTATTTATCAATTAATGTATCCGTATTTCCAAGTGTATCGATTACATTTCTGAGATAATGAACGGATGGACCTTTCAATACAGCAACCCCTTATTGTATCAAAATGGGAAAGTTTCGGGTGATATACATCCACAATACAGCGTACATTGTTTAATTCAATAATCGCCCCACGATTGAAAAGTGCAGTACTTTCTTCTGATTCTCCCGTCTATTTCAAGTCTCTCCATCCGTTCTAATTAAAATGTACCGGTGCTGCCCAGTAATTATCGACATGCTCACCACATGCCGCTCATGGAGTCGAGCGGAACTCTCCGACAAGAAAGCCCGACACTCAATACACACGACATCTAGTCCGCAATAAGTCGCCAACGCTGACCCCAAGTGACCCTTTCCACTGCCCAAATCCGTGACGCGCCTCAACCCGCATTTCCGGGTCAACCCTTCAACCAGGTCACACGAGGCAATCACTTCATGCTTCTTCTTGTCAGGACACGCGACGCACGCGTAATCAATCCTCGATGTCGTCACTCCGCATTCCGCGAAAAATTCCTCTTTCGAAGGAACAATCACGTCGGAATTTAAAACGTTCCGGAGTCGAATCAGAAAATCGGTGATCGCGGGTCGGAAGTCTGAGCTAAGACGGAGACTCGGAAGTTCGCAAGCTGCTTCTACAGTGAGTTGGAAAAGCGCATCTCGAAGGTCTTCAGTGAAAAGAGTGTTCATGTAGTCCAGGACGAAAAATGAAGATGCATGGCTTGACACAATCGAACGGACATCTTCGTAGAGATTCACGGCATTGTCCAACGCAGTGCGTACTTCTTCAACTTTACGCTTCATTCTGAAAAAAAAATATTTCCCACAAAAAGACGCCTTTAAAGATTCCAACACCGGTTTTTGACGCATAATCAACTCCCGTCAATTTTTGCTTCGGATAATGGACTGGAACACAGATTTTTCTCTTCAAAAATTCGAAATTCGCTGCGTGGAATTAGGTTGAATTCATCGCTTTTCAAGCAGCTACGACACTTTTTTTCTATTCAGTTTCCTTGATTGTGTTGGGTACTATTTTCTGTTTATTCGGGGTGTTCCTTCAAATATGAAGTAAAACATTCCAAGTTAAAAATTACTCATAAAATTTTTTGAATAGATTAACCTTTCGACAGATTCACATTCCGAAGGGGTCAGCATTTCACACAGAGCTAGACTTCCGAATTTTTCAGATACTGTAATTGTTTCCCATTCTTACGGACGAAGACCATTAACCGAAGCACCAACATGATTCAAAAAGCCTTGAATTCCGAAAAAACAATGCATCAAAATCAATTTGCAACATCCTTTAAAAAATGAACAAATTCAAAACGACAAATCGGCTTCGGTTTGGCTCGGCAACTTGGTTCCTTTTTCGCAAGTGGCGGCGAACACCTTCTCTTTCGCTCGGATTTTATTCAAAATCTCAGGTAAATCGGCTTTATGCAGGTCATTCTTCGGCACCGAATCGATCATTTCCATCAGTAAATTTGAAATAGTTTTATCCTTCGAAGTGGAGGACTCTTTCAGGTGAATAGTTTCTGCTCTGGCGTACAAGCGACCGAGTTCCAACCCAAGTTCGAAGCCTTTCCGAAACCCGAAGTTCAAGCCTTCTTCTTCGCCTGCTTCTTTGCCGTCTACGTAACCAGTTTTATACCCGCGTTCCGCAGCACGATCTTCCGTCAGAACTATTGAATCGAAAGCATCATTTACATCCGTATCACTGTCCATGATTTCACCATGAACCTAGCGAATCCACAAGAAAGATCTGAAATAAAGCAAGGTATTCAAAACACAAGACGCAAAGCATTCATCTTGAAAAGAAGACGGGGATTTTTTTCCGTAAAAGGCTTAGAAATTGAAAGGGACTAATAAATAGAGCCTCTATTATCCTTGCTTCATTACAGATTTCCCCCCAAAAAATAAACAGAAAATCCTCTAGCCTAATTTTTTCATTCAAAGAAATTCTTGAAACATGAGTCATCAACGAGAATAGAAATTCTCAGCCAACTCCGAAATGTTACTCAGCAAAATAAACCGTTTTTCTTACTGCCGACTCTTCATTAATTGGATGCATGCAAATGCCAGGCAGAGTTGTAGATATTTTTTCCAGAGGCAAGCACCGGACAACTTTTGCCGAAGCAATTTTTCAAATCAGCGGAAATAATTTTGGAATATATTAATGAATTTTGTTCAGAAATGGTCTTATAAACTTGGAAGCTTGAAACATTTGGGAGGCATACGTTCAAAACTTTAGAAGCGAAAACCTTCCTATTCAAGTCCACCTTCAGCATGGAGTTGAACCATGCCAAGGAAATTGACGCAATATTGCACACGCTTTGACTTTACAATTGAAGTAACGCAATTTTTCATTGATCTATCATCTGCGTGAAAGCATCCCAATCATTAGCACTGATAACAGAGGCTCCTTCGAATTTCGATAATTGATCCAATGCGCTTCGTTTGTTGTGCTACACCCATGAACCGCGGTGGTTTTTTTTTTTTTTAACGGAAAAAATCCCCAGGAACCACTGATAAAAATCTTGTACACAAAAAAGGCCGACGAAAAATGTTTGGTTCCGTTTAATCACAATACGGTCATCCTAAAACCATTCGCACACATATGCATACAATATTAATAAAGATCAGTGGCACTCGCATCACTGTGCGAATGGAACGTATCAGGTTGAGCACTTGGCCTTTGATTCCAGGTTCGTCTCCAAACCCTTGACTGGGTGCCTGCAGATAACCCAATTTCGACAGGAATCGCTCTTCATTTAGCACTGCTATTCCGTTCAGTATTAGCACTATTGCTTCGAGTAACACGTAGATACCCATTTTTTGGGTGTTCACGGCAGTCTGTAAAAAAATGTAGGTTCGAACTTCAAATGAAAGAGAAACGCCGACTGATAAGAAGCAATCCATGTAACATCGAATTTGCGAACCTTGTATCTCTCATTACAAAATTGCCAATTTTTGGTGAGAATAGGTTTAACTAAAAATTAAAGCCCTACTTCATTCAAGCTAATTTGCAAAACTTGGAGCCTATCGAACTGTCAAGAAAAATTGCAAGACGTACTCCACATCGATATGCGTGGACATGAAGTGTGCCGGAGTCGCTATATATTTTAAAATTCTTGAATGAACGGTTTTTTTTTCTTGTTGACTGCGATATTCAGACAACCATGTACCTTTAAAACAGTTCCTCAAAAGCTTACTTGCCACGCTCTTTTAAACAGGACAAAAACCAGTTTGTTTGCTTTTATAGATCATGCTCAAAGCCCATCTTTAGCACATGCGCTGTAATTGAGATATTAACACAGTAACTTCAATTGGCTACGAATATTTGTACCAGAAGAATCCAGCGCTTCACACGTGTTGCTTTCAAAAAAATCAGATAAATATATTAAGAGGTGGAAAAATTCAATTGAAAACTCAACAGTCATTCAAAGTGAAATGACTGTTAAACGCAAAAAACGATCAGATTACAACCTAATTGCCGATTTAATCACATCAACAAGAGATCAAAATCTTCGCAATTTCGAGCGAAAATGCATTCAAGCGTCATAAGATGAATCACTTCAAGTTTTTTTTTATTCAGTATTCAAAACAGAAACATAATATTGCACTAACAAAAACTAACAAAGCACTTCCACTTCAAACAGTCTTCGATGCCGTTTGGATGTTTATCTGCAAAAAAAAGAGACAGATTTTTATGAAGTCATCTTTTCAATCGAAAAAAAAAAAAGTTCTCGCAACACATGCTCAGAAAAAACTTGAACAAAACAGAATCTTACGTGATTTCCTTCCAAGAAATGATTCTGCTGCCTCCGGATATTCTCAAATCCCGCAGAATCGACGGTTACGAAACCGAAACCCCTTCCAAGACCTGTTTCTTTGTCCTGCGAAACGTTTCATAGCAAGTTGAATACGCCGATGTGAATTGAAAACAATTTACTCACAAAAGAAACGCGGCAAAAATGAACTTTGGCAAACTTGGAAAAATACTCGCGCAGCTCGTCTGAAAAATACAGCAACGATTTGACGTTAGTTTTCATCATTTTCGGGTTGAAAAAGGGGCACTTGTGTTGATGAAAACTTACTATGACAAACCGTCCAAGGAATATTCCCGACGAACATTCGCACTGATTTCGAGGTCATTTTCACTCACGAACCTGCATAAAATGGAGAAAATTTCGAGGGTCAGAAAACCGTGACGTGGAAAAAATTCAGGCCCTAAATATCAACTTGTAACAAAAGCAAAAAAAACTTTTCGACCACAGTTCGGCAAGATTCCAGCACGAGTTTCATCAGGCTTCCATGTAGTCCTCTGCCTTATCTCCTTCCGTTTTGGTAAGGAAAATGACTTCGTCCGCGACGATCGTTGTTGTTTGTCGTTGTACACCCTGAGCATCCGTAATTTCTCCGTACATGAGGCGACCTTGCACCAACACTCTCTGGCCTTTCCCCAAGTAGCGATGAACGAGATCTCGCAAATGCGGCCTGAAAACTGCAACGCGATGCCATTCGGTTTTTTGTTGCGTATCTCCTGCAAAAAAGAATACTTTTTTTGAAAAAGATGTCGACACATTTTATGTAGGAAAATTCCCCGGTCCACCATACAACAAAATCTAGGAATTTTTTCTCAGGCCGAAAAAAAAATTAGGAGCGAAAAACATGACGAAAATACAGTAGAAAAATCGAAAGGCACCGACTCTGCATCACACCTCAACTACCAGAGAATAGCATTGTAAATAAGAGGGTAGAACAATGTTCAAACTGTGAGCATGACGGACTCGAAGTTCTTTTATACTGTACAAAATGAACATGAAACTGAAGACTTGAGAGACAATTATTTCGAAACTTCTTTGGAAATTACCGAGATACAATGATTTTCTCTACATAATGAATTTTTGGTTGTGCCCCTACCCTAAGGGTTATCTACAACAAAAATCAAGGGGCTAACAAATTTTCCTAGAAAATTCTTTACAGAAAGAATTTCGTTGTACAAAGAGTCCCTCTGTATCACTAAAAGATCATGGCTATCGCAAAGTAGGTGTGACACGAATAATACACTATGTTGATTCCAATTACAGTATTAGTTTCTGCAACAAACACTACGTACCGGATTCCAATTTCTGAAAATTGTGCGTCGCAAGACTAAAGTTCACAACTGGATGAGCATCAGACCCTCGCATTTGCGGAGCAGCACCAGTTCTTCCCATGAGTGTGACGCTGTTTAAACCTGATAAAAAATGTAAAAATTATGAATTGTCGAAACCAATAGTCTTTGACGTCTGCTCACATTTCTCTAAGCGAGACGGCGTTGACATGTGACGCACCCCGAGCAGTCGGAATCCACCAGAAAACACGGACTTGAACATTCTCAAAGTACGGTTGTCGATCAAAACTTGAGGCTCTATTTCTATCGCTAGGATCTGCATTAGAAATACAGCATCAAGCGTCAAAATTCAACAAGTTAATCCACAAAGCAAAACAAAATATGACTGCATAATTGAGTTGGTAATTCGAGTATAATTCTCACATTTTAGAAATGTAGCTGCCAACAATTGACCCGGTTCGCAGCATCAAAAATATTCACAATAAATATTTGGAAGACAAAAGTCACAGCTTTGGAAGAGGAACCACGGCCTGTACTCATCGGTTCACGAAAAACAAACTTAGTACCTTCAAATCTCTCACCATTGGTCGTTTCAGGAGACATTATACTCACAAAGGGGATCTCATTCAACGGACGGATGCGATCAAGCATAACTTCCATTTTTGGCAAATTCCTGATCTACTAAGGCCTCGTCATAATTTCAAAGATCAATTCAGCCCACATTTGGATATGACGCAAATGGTAAATACTTTTTCGTACTTATCTCGGCAGTGGAAAGCAAATATTTCGTCCTCGGTAATCCATCAAAATATCCAACAAATATCAAACAACGGACGGATCATTCCGAATCCTCAACGAATCACGCACAACGCAAAATATATCCAGAAAACGACAACGAAGGAAAAAAAATCATTACAGAGACTCAACATTCATCACGAAGTGAAAATCATAAACAATCCATGCTCAGCAAACTCACGCAAGCAATATTTCTTACTGAGGCAAGTAACTTTTTTCTCTTCATTTTTGCTATTAGTCACGATGGGGATTCGTCATTTTCGAAAATTACCATCAATCAAGAAGTTCTCCCACAATGACTGGTGGGTCACTGTTACCGTTCCGACCCATCGGTCCGTTGAAGCTCCTGTCGACCCACGAAGGCATATCTTCGTACGGAAACGTCTGCAAAACAATAAATAAATCGAAAATCACGTTACCAAACCAAATTCAAATACTGCAAAGAACTTCATTTCAAGACTACAACAGCATACCAAGAGAGACCATATCTAGCGCAAGAAAAAAATGATCGCATCCTTATCAAAATTCACATTATTTGAAATTCAATGACCTAACCTTCCTCGCCTGAATGTCTAGAAAAAAGCCCCGTGAATCACCAACCTGATCAAACATATCATAGAAATTAGGATAAGGAAATAACAGAACATAAAAAGCATGCAAAGTTACAACGAAAATCCCAGTCAGTTCGTACGGAATTGAGTAAAAAAAATTGATAGGGAAATAAATTATACGTACACTGCCCATGCCGGGTATTCTTGGTCCCTGCCAAGGTATTGGCGGGCTATTCCTCAAAGTGGCATACTCTCCCAAGTACATTGTGTCTTCTGGGTTCGTGCTGGAATCCCTTGTATCTCCGTTATCTCTCGAAACGTCCCCGTCTGCTTCAATGGCAGCATACACATTGCTGTGTACATCGGTCTGAAGAGAAACAAAAACGAATATATTGTTAAAATGAGGTGAATGAATTATTAAAAAAATGTCTTACTGGAGATGGCGCGTGGTTGTTATGTAAATTAGGATCTTGACCAGGGCTAACTTGCATGGTCAACTCCTGTTCTTCGTAGATCTTACTGGGGCTCATTGGTAATGTTGCGTTACTACCAAGCCACAAAGGATTCGTGGTTCCATTTTCTGGCTCTGGGAGCGGTGGGATAATGCCAACTTTGTCACTGTATTCCTTGGATGGCTTCGGAACCCTGTTGAGAAAATACATTTTAACACTCGGCTAACTCGTAATGTAACTTGAAAATTCACTTTTTATTAACGCAATTAAAAATAAAAGATAAATCAATCCAGCTAATGAAGCCCCGATTGAATAAATGAGGAATGTTAAATCGGATAAACCATAATAACACGCTTACCAGTGCTTGAGGCAACAGCAAACTGAGATAGCCGTTATCAAGCCAATAATCAAAACTAAAACGAGAGCAATCAAAAGAATTTCCATCGGCTTCAGCTCTTCCATACTCGTTTTTACCGGCTCCACAGCAGGCTATAACGAGAAAGACAAACCACATAAGCACATAAATAATGTTCAATTATCGTATAACTCCGATTATCCGGGGTAATCAGTATTTTTGCTCAAATAAAATATCACAAATAATTAAATATCGAGCGAACTTTTTTTCAACAAATCATTGTCAGGAAAAAATATTGTGACGTGAAACAATACTGGACTGTATCAACGACATTTACAAAAATCTACAAACCCATCAAGTCCAGATTCAATAGTGGACCATGAGGAAAAAAAGAGTTTCATTAAAATTATAGGATACAGACAACTTCATCGCTTTTTTTCAATTTGGAAGTTTAGAACGGTTCAAATACCCATTTAATTTGAGTCTGGCTAATCGGAATTATACTAATCTCAGAAAAATACAAGCCGATTATACACTACACGAATATTCATTGAAGGAAAAATAAATCAACGACAGCTTACCACGACATTTTCGATGCTGTAATCTTGGTAGTGCTGCCTCAAGAAATCGTAATTTGTGTCGACAGCAAAAAGTATTTCCGAGACATCCATTAAGACACGTTTTTGTGGATGAACTGCTATCACTGCCAAGTCCGTCCTGAGAAAGAGGGATGTCGAAATTTCGTTGATTGAATGAAATGAGACGACTACATTCGATTTCTGTGAAAAATATTGCAAGTACTGCATCTAATCCGTCACGTGTCGCTGGTTCGGTGCGAGTCTTTTCCTGACCTACATTATTCTCCTCAGAAGGATTGCGGTTTCAGGTAAAGATCAGCATCGATTATTCCCCCGCTGTTTCTACACAACCTGAAAATAATTTTTTTATAAAAAAAAATAATTACATTATACAGATGAACCTCGATGACTCGACCCTCCGTAAGTCAAAATTCTTCCAAGTCCCTGTCTCTATTCCCCCAGAGACAATGCATTATAAACCTCTTTGAATCGAAGGCCTTCCCCGTCGAACTCAAATTTTCTCATGTCTTTTGGCTATCATTTTACTGGCACAGGAAAGAGAAAAGCAATAAAAATTCAACCTGAGGCATTTTGAAAGGAAGTGAATAACTAATTGGGACAATGATCCCTCGCCTCCAACTTCAGCATCATGTCAACTCATTCAAGAAGCATCTCAAGGCCCATGATATCAATTTCCTGCAGTTCTTCTTTCTTGCCCCTAACAAAAATGCTCGTTCCCGTAAATCGAACCCACCCGAATTAAAATCTGTTTGCTGGTCCCTTGACC
Source organism: Notodromas monacha (assembly GCA_905338405.1). NCBI lineage: Eukaryota > Metazoa > Arthropoda > Ostracoda > Podocopida > Cyprididae > Notodromas > Notodromas monacha. The sequence goes on from CAJPEX010000684.1 coordinate 44,477, forward strand.
TTTGATTTGGCAGTGCATCATCAGTGTTCCAAACAATGAAGTTTCCCAGTTCCGATCACAGATTTTTGGAGAAATATAGAACCAGGACAAGCGAATAAACGCTGAAGAAACTTTAGATTGAAGAATGACGAAGTTTGAAAGACCCTTTTTACCACAAAACGAAGAAATCCCAGCGATGCAAAGAATATACACACCAGGATGGCTGAAGATGATTATACTGGTCAATATGATGCCTCAAGCCCGCAGGAACGAGCTGAGCCCCACTCAGCCGACTCAATTCCCCGACAACCCCACCTTGCACTTCCTCAGTGGCCACTTCTTCAGGCGCCTTCGCCATCACAACACGAATAACTTGCTCTTCCTTGTGAAACCACACTTCAACAAAGCACGTGGCTACTCGGAAAGGTTCAGCAATTTCTTTTGCGGCAATTTCAAGGAGAAACCAGTCCGCTCTAAATTCTTCAACCAAAATGCTCGTGGAAAGTTCCCCTGTCACGGAATTGATTGCAAAAGGCGACGGAACTACGGATCCAAGAGAGTCGTTGGAACCGACGCGGTGTAGATTCGATGAACTGATGCGGTAAGTCACAGTTCCGTTGATGCCGAAGTCGGGATCACGAGCTTTCAACTTCATGAAGGAGTAACCGACTCCCGCCTTCGTTGGGATTGCTTTAGAAAAATCGGACATACGCTTCATAAAACAGCATGCAAAACTGAAGCTGAACTATCTCCAAGGAGCAATAGATCAGAATTCCGAAAAAAATTACTGTACAAATCTTCCAACGAATTGAAAAAAAGTTCGCAGAATAGCGAATTTTGATGCTGAGCCGGGTAAACTACACAGAAGTGAACTACTCTGACAAAAGGAGCTTCAGAATACAATAAAAAATTAATTGCCGATAAAAATTGGTATGGGTAGTATGAAATTTCTTCTTTTCGCAGTGAAAGTATATTCATGATGCGTTGCTCGAAACTCATAATTACGGTAATTAGACACGAAGAAATAACTTGCCACAAAATAAAATTAATCATGTATTCAACACAGAATGAAAAATAGTGATTAGCAACTGATTCTCAATTCACAGCCACTGATTTTCTCCTGTGCAGTTCAAGAATAGCCGCTTGCAAACAAATAAAAACTGAAAATAATCTGGATATACCGGTAGTGTACTTAGAAAACGGATTGTATTCTTAGTTGTGTCTAGAACTCACCAGCATAATACATCTTCTTGGCGAATTTCGGCGCGTTGTCGTTGAGATCCAAGATATTAATCCTCACAAACGCCAACGATGGGCTGTGATTTTTCGTGTCATTAAAAATATCACCATACGTCAAGTTGCGCCACATGGCAGGAAACTCGGGCGAGTTCGAAGCAAGAACAACCATTTCATACTCGCTCTTTTCTTCTCTGTCCAATGCCTTCAGACAAACTATCTCCCCACGAATCAGATCCACCGCAAATTTCTTCTTCTTCGCCGAATCTCTGGCAACCAAATGATAGAATATCCGCGCGTTTTTCCCTTCGTCCGCGTCTTCGGCTTCCAAAACCCCTGGGAAAGAATAAAGAGTCTTGAAGCTTTTTACGCTCCAAAGAGAACGACGTCGCAGCCCTGAAACTGCTAAAATGGAGAGGCTTACCAACGATGGTTCCGATGGCAGCCCCTTCCGAAACTTCAAACAAATGCGTCAAATAATCGTTATTTCCTTCCAACTCCAGCGAATTCGGTTCGAAAACCGGGTCGTTGTCATTCACGTCTTCAACAATCACAGAAACAGGCAGCAATGTTTCCAGTGGCAAAGGTCCGCCGCCATCTTGGGCCACGACGATCAATTTGAATTCTGACTCGGCTTCTCTATCCAAGCTCCTTTCTAACGATAGCTCCCCCGTTGATTCAACCATGAAGAATGGGCCAACCTCTTGCACATTTTCACTCCCAGTTTTCAAGTGGTACGACACTAGACCATTCCGGGTATCATTGCCATCGGCGTCTTCTGCCAAAAACATATAAAGTGTTCGAGCTGCCTCATTTTCCGTCAGGCGGATCACTAGATTGGGTGTTGTTGGTCTAACGAAGACTGGGCGGTAGCGGTTGGATTTCCGCAAATGGAGGCGGACAATGGTTTCGTCAAAGAATGGGCCATGACCAGCTCCATCTCTCACACGGACCTAAAATAATACAAATACGAAACACTCAACTAGGTAAATAATAATGATGATTAATAAAAATGGAAGCAGATCTTCGCGTTTGAACAAAAACAAGGTGAAACACGAAAATTGCACAGATGGGTGAGAAATAAAAATATTATGTTGGGGACAAAGCAGAAAAGCAGCTTAATATGATGTCCAGAAATGCAATACGTCTAAACGATTTTCAAGTTTTTTCCGGCACATGAGCAGCAATTGAAAATAAAAGGACTTTCAGCCTTTACGGCCTGAAATCCCCGAAATTCACAACCGCAAGCTATAGTTTCTCGATTCATCATAAGGTAAGAATTGTCAACGAGTCAAATGAGGACACGCAGTTAATTATCTTATTCTCAACAGCACACAGACCGAAATAATGTTTCTCACATTACCCAACATCCGCTGAATACAGTACCTAATTTATACGTTTTTCATGAAGAGAGCTCATTAAATTAGGTAAACGACCACACTGCACCACGTGACCTAGTTATTCTCTAGGTTAAACGCACTTCTTAATGATTCATCAAAGTGTACCTTAAGCTCGACGATTTCAGGTTTTGAGGGCAAGTTCCATAACGGATGCTTTCCGGACGCCCGCAAAAATCCTTTAATGGGGTCCAACTGGAAGGCATCGTCGGTGTTGCCACTGACAATCGAGTACAGTAATGAGCCCCCAAGGCCTTCATCAGGGTCAGAGGCTTGCACACGAATGAGCACCGCCGGAGACTCCACGGAAACTCGGTCTTCAACAGTTACTTCGTATTCTCGACGATCGAACACGGGAGGGTTGTCATTGTCGTCCAGCAATGTGAGAATCACCTTGAAAAATACAAGAGAAATTTTGAAGAAAAATGCTGAGGGATTCCCAAAGAAAGGTAACACTCACTGGTACAGTGGCAACGTTTTTACCGTCCGTTGCAGTGGCATAAACCGTTAAAGTGGAGGACACTTCACGGTCAAGTAAAGCAGCATTGACCACGGTGATAGTTCCACTCCCATCAATCTGAAAATCTCTCGCCAGATCACCTGTTCAAAACATGAGACATACCGCACATCGTAAGAGACACATAAAATAGTCATTTGCAAACCAACCAGAAAGTCCATATGCGACTACACCAAACTCTCCTTTGTCCTTGTCTGTGGCTTCAACCATGGCCACGGGAGAGCTGCGACCTGCGTTCTCTTTTATTTCGACTTCATACTTCGCCTAAAAAACAGCGGCACCATACAATCAATTAGAATTCAGCATTTAAACGAATTATCAACAAGGTTTTCAACAGCAACTTACGAGTGAAAAGACAGGAGACTCGTCGTTCACATTCAAAAGCTCCACGAGTACTTTTAGTGTAGCGGAGAGTTGTGGCATGCCAGAGTCAAAAACTTCAAGCTCAAATTCCACTTCTTCCGTTGTCTCGAAATCGAGTTCGGACGACCCAGTCATTAACTGGCCTGTGAAGAGTAGACACTCGTTCAAAAAATTAGTCAGTCGCAATCTCATTTCATATTTGAAAGAATAATAAATAAATTGAATGTCCAGCATAAGAAGTTAACCTGCAATATAATCATGCTGGCATGTGGAGTCAAAAAATGTACCACAATACATTGCAAATATTTCAATTTGATTCAAACTTATTTGATCTTCATTTCCTTCAATCTGACTTTTGGGCCCTTGTGAGTGCAGAAAAATGTTTTCAGCTAACTAAAAGGGCTACTTGGGTTTCACGAGAAATTTCAATAATACAGTATCATAAGGATTTGATAGATGGTTTTGCACACTTTCAGCTTCACGCCCTTATATGATCTCGAAGTCGCATTCGATTAATTCCCGCCAGCATACCAATATAAGATTTGAAACCCTACGAAAATACCGACTTTGCCACAGCTCGGTTTTTTTTTGACACCCAATAAAAAGGATAAAAAGTAAGTAATGCAGGAGGAAAACTTGCCTGACTTTTCGTCAACAACAAAATACTCGGGTGAGTTTGGAGGCAGACGAAGCGTGTAATGCGAAATAGCCGAATCCCTATCAACAGCCAAGAATCGTCTCAACAATGTTCCAGACGGAAGCCCCTCCTGCACTTTCATCTTGTATTCCCCAGTGCCATCGTCATCAATAAAAACCGGGGGATCGTCATTCACATCAACCACCGTAACCTCAATTATTCCTGAAACGCAAATTTGTAAAAATCGTCGCTTTGGAAAATGTTTATATCAGAGATGAAAAATAAAATACTCACCTTGGATCGGCGTGAACGGTATAGATAAGTTCTTCGGTACGATGTCAATCGGTATTGAATAAAACGCTGCGCTGTCTCTGTTCAATGCGCTCATAACCTTCAAACTCCCAGTCTGAGGATCCACGGCAAAAGGCACACTTTTCTGGGAAACTTTCTGACCGTCTTTCAAAAGCACATCAGTCTTTCCTTCCACCAGCCTGAACTCCCAATTTCCATTTTCTCCACCAGTGGTATTAATCTTCGCGAAAACTTCATCTGCAGAATGAAAGCGCGCCTGTCAATTTCGTCTAACTACATAACCAGGGAAAAATCGTAGCTTACTTTGCTCAATATCCTCGTGGACGGAAAACCTCTGCACCATGGGATAAAAAACTGGTAACACTTGCGTATTACTGATCACTTCAACTACCAGAGTCGCTGTTCCAGTCAACGGATGAGTACCTAGTCCATAACATGAATGGAAAACGTTCAGCACAAAACTATTTATAAAATAGCAGAAAAACAGTCTTACCTTGATCAACCGCAAGGATCACCATATTGTACTCCGGATGCCTTTCAAAATTCAACTTCTTCACAAGTGTAACCACTCCAGACTCAGGATTAATTTCAAAATCCCCGAAGGCGCCAGAATGAAGACGATATTGAATTGCGGCATTGTTTCCAACATCAGCATCTTCCGCTAATGTCGCAATTATATTTTCTCCTGATACAGCAATAAACATTTCCACAATTAATTTTATACGTAAAAATAATCATGAAACGACAAATAGCAAACGAGAGCTCACCTACTTTAGTGCCTTCTGGTAGCGTAACCTCGTACCGACTCAAAGAAAATACCGGTTCGTTGTTGTTGGTGTCTTCAATCACGATTTCCACTTCACAAGAGTCTTTATGAATCCCGTCTGTTGCACTTAAAACGAGAAATACCTTGTGTCCTCTCATGTGGCTTGGCAGTACTGCCCCCGAAGTTTGATTCACGACGGTTATCTTGCCAGTTCTTTCGTTCACCGTGAAAATGTTCAAACCGGATCCTTCGTCGTCAACATCAGCTCCAATTGATTTCAGCGAATAAATCACTTCGCTGGTTACATCCGCGTCGGTCGCTTTCACCAGCATGCTTGGCCTAAAATATCACGAATATTGATAATCACTCGAATAATCAGGTGAACAGGAAAGCCATCATGATACATATAGATGCACAATAACAAATTATGCAATTAGCGGTATGCGAAAACAAGCTTAACAGTGACTATCACACACGCAAGTAAATTTGACGCATGAACTCTTGAAATTCGGCGTCAATTTTCCCTTGAAGCATAAAATTACTGCGCCTACACAAAACTCGTATTGGATTTAACCCTATCCTTAGGAATCGATTCCAGATACAGTACTTGACTTGCTTCCAGGGAATGCACAACAAGAATTTTGTATTCTTACCAAAACTGTTTTTCTCCTTCACGGATTCTGGCCTCATATTTCCGCTTTTCAAAAATCGGCGGGTTGTCGTTGCTATCAGCCAAAGCAATTTTCAAGGACGCAAAAGCTTTGAACCCGCGTCCGGACTCATCAGCAGCTTGCACGTGAAGAAAATAGTTGGATCTCGTTTCAAAATCAGCACACGGTTCTACTCCAGGCGAAGAACACTGAGCAACAACAATCGTTCCTGTCGCTTCGTCGATGCTAAACAATTCGGCGCCGATTCCTGACAGAGAATATCGCAGCGACTGGACACCAAAGTCTCCAGAATCTGAGTCAGTCGCTGCCACGGTCGTTACAGTTGTTCCACCCACGGCAGATTCGGAAATTGTAGCGGTGTACATAGAACTCGAGAAAACGGGGCGGTTGTCATTCACGTCGATGACGGAAACAATCACGGAAGCAGTGGAAGACAAGAGCTGCTGTGTTCCGTTTTCCCGTGCTGTAAGGATGAGGACAAACTTCCTCTGGTTTGGATCTTCGTAATCCAACGGGGTTTTCATCAAACGAATTGACGCAGCCACTGATCCTGAAATGCAGAAAACAGGAGATTTTAGCTTTTATTAAAGAATCGCACACATTCCTCCAGTACTTCCACACAATTCTGGATAAGAACTTGTTCAACACAAAAAAGGGAATGCAGTACATTTAAAAACAGACCACAATTTCTATAGCACTCATCCCAAAACTTTTGAAAAGTAACTGACGTAGAATGAGGTTTACGTTTATTCTCATTCTCAACCCATCCAAGCATAAAAAGTGAGCGTGACTGAAGACCGAAGGATCCGGATAAAAAATAGAATAAAATTCGATCATAAAATCAACGTTATCTTTGTGACATTGCTTCGATTAACTTCGCTTCGGTACTCGTTCGTATATGACTGTGGGACGAAGACATCAGAAATGTACGAAAACATTTACAATTTTCGCAGTAGGTATCTTCGAAAAAAAAAAATTTTCTTCATAAATTGTTCCAAGAAAAATTGCACTTCATCCACTTGATGATAAATTAGAAGCCTAGTAACCCGATACTCTTACTTTACTTTCTGAGTTTGTTTCTTGAACGTTGCTGTCAGTGTTTATCTTAATTAATCACGTCGACCGTCATCAAGGCAGATACTGTATTAGATGATTTCGAAGATAAATCGCAAAACACTATCATTGATGGACATCATGAAGTTAATAATTCGATGAACAAATCTAATGTGGATGTCCAACACATTCGATTCTAACGTAATGTCCAATGTAATATAATGTCTAACGTCGATGATGGCTGACTTGAGCCATCATCGACGGAACTTGTTTTCGAACTTCGTTAAATTTGTCACGAGCTGCTACGTATAATTCTACCGGACATTCATGATTTGAATATTGTATTTGATTCAAATGCCAAAAATGTAGAAAAAATTTAGCGGTTTAATAAGACTTTCTAACATGAACTAGTAGTTCAATGAATTGTGACGAGATCTCACCAGCGCCTCGTGATGGTTCCAGAGAGAAAAATCCGCTGGGGTCTCGGAGTTCCAAATTGAACATGGAATGCGGGCCCTTCAAGCAAGAAACGATTAGGAATTTTGATAGATGAATTAAAAAATCAGCCCAATCTTGTACATTATCTGAGTCCGACACACGGATATCCAGCCCGACGAGTGGCGTGCCAAGAGCCGCATTCTCAGGAATTCGAGCTTGGAATTCTTTCTGAGAAAACCGTGGAGGCTCGTCATTCACATCCTGGATGGTGATTGACACATTTGCGACAGTTTCGGTGAGCTCAGCACGATCGTTGTTGTCGTCAATTACTTCTCTTGCCTTGAACATTTTTGAAACCAAGCGAAGAACACCGAATAAAATAGATCTTCAATTAAACTATCGATAGTATATTTACCGATCATTTCTACAAAATACACTAGAAACATGCACTGGGTTACCAACTGTCATTGGCATGCCCAAGTTTAATACCTTCTGTGATATTAATCGGGAGTAACACGCTGCACATGCATCACAGTTTGTACAACGAGTTGAGAATGATGGAGCTCTCGATCTCTGTACCTTTTTTTTCGGTTAGTATCACGACCGGAGTTTGGAAAGCAGCATGTCAAATGGTTAAAGACCTCAGTAAAAATCGTGTTCACGTGAATATATAACACCACTCAATGCTTCAGTTCCTCAAATTGAGAGGGATTTTCTGTTGAATCCAAGAGGTGAAGTACTTCGAATTTCTTCAAAACATGCCAAAACAGATTTTGCTAGGTGGTCAAAAATTACTCAAAACATCAACGAGTGTACAGTATTTCTATCTTTCAAAAAAATTACGAAGAACAGCAATTAAATGCTAACTGACTTCCTTTCTAGTCGTACATTCTTTATTGAATAATACTATATTGTGATAAAAGCACATTGCGATTGCTCACATTTCCAAATTGAATCGTCACGTTTGTGCCGATCACACTTAAAACTAGCGCTCAAAAAAGAGTGACACTGGTAAAATGTGCGCGCACATTTTCGACCAAGCCATCAATGTGCATTGCCAATTCATTCATATCCATTCGCTACAGATTTCAAGATGCGTTTTGGGGTTTTGGTGCGAAAATTATGTGGTTGCATCACGTGAACACGGTTCGAATTGATGTCATCAATTAGTTTTCACGCGGGAAAGTTCAGACAGAGGGTCAAACTTGAATCTTCCACTTCCACCAGAATACGACGGAGTACTACTCGGTAACAAGGCACTTGTCGGACGGACGGAATCTTGCAAACGCTTGCTAATAGAGGAACGCCACACAGGAATTTTAAAAAGCATCTTTTTCCCACCATTCTTAAAAGACGAGGCATCGTTTCGATTGCCCATTAATTGATGCAAATCAGGGAAACCCCTCCACTTGGTCTCATAGCCTTGAGTGACGCAGCGCACCCGAGAAATAACCGACACTGGCCCGGACGCGCACACCCGTGAACAGACGTTTTTGACGTCGTTCAAACTACGCTTTGCCATGGTTGTCTGAGAGAGCTGAAACGAAGCTGGTTCCTTTGCCATTTCACCAAGAAAAGATTCATCCATCACCTTACCAGGAGTAAAGAAAGAAACGAGCAATGCATACAGACTAGAAGAGAACCATCCTGAATAACAGTTGGAAATTTTGTTTTCGAAAAGTATTCAGCGTCTGGCGGAATTGTTGGATCAGCAGTCGTCTAAAGATTCGCAGAAATGTCCATGGAAATAACTGACATTGACAACAGATATATAAAAATCCATAATCTTCAAAATTGCACGAACTTAGGTTTAGAACAATTAATTCTCGAGCATTACAACACAACCTACATCCGTGTTCATCAATCCTTAAACATTCACGGAGCAAAAAAAATACTCTACAGCTTCAAGAGTTGAATTTAGAAACGAAATACCGTAATGTACCCAAATACAGTAACTGCAAAGCGAGTAATTAATACATCGTTTTTCCTTTCGAGAACTACTCTGACTACTAGCTGAAGAACACTGACCTAGTTGAGTTTTTTCAAGTCACTTAAATTTTTCTTGATCAGTTTCGACCAGAGGCTTTAAAACGCAAAACACATTTGAAAATTAATATATACTGAGTTTCAGTTTCAGACTCCTTCCATTCATTTCGCGCAATTTCCTCTAACTCATTTTCTGGTTCCTCTTACCAGTCTTGCCAAAGTGCTAAGTCATCGGGAAAAAGGATGCATAGAAGAAGATCGTTTTGAAATTTATCCCTACACCAAGGAGTACTGCATCAAATGTTTACTCACAGCCACTGGAAGTATGAGGAGACCGGATGGCACAAGAATCTCTCGGTCAAGTTCTTTGGCGGTTTCCAAGATACCGGTATCAGGATCAAGACGGAACATGTCGTTTTTGGCTGAAATTAACATGCAAATCAACTATTTTTAGTTAACAGCATTGCTGAACTAGCTCACTGTCCAAGAGGAAATATGTGATTTTCCTCGGAAATCCCTTGTCTCCATCGACTGCATTGAGGGTTAGGATCTTCGTTCCGGGTGGAGCGTCCTCGGCGATACTTCCAGATAGTGACCCCAGAAATTCTGGAGGCTTATCTTGAACATCTTCGACTACGAGCGTCAAGGCTTCACGAACTTCATGAACTCCATCTCTGGCAACAAGGCGAAACGGGAACACGGACCCATTTTCGAAGTGCACACTTTCCTTCAACATAATCTGTCCAGAGAGGGTTGGGTATTTGTTGTCTTGCACAATTGTAATCAAGTCACAGCTAGAGCTTCCAGTTTCCTGCTCGCATCGAACACTTAGTCCATCATTGACCAAATCCGCGTCAAAAACCGTGAATTGCGCGAGAACGGTTCCACTCTTGGTGTCTTCCGGTACTCTTAATTCGTAAGGTAGGCCCGAAACTTTCGGTGGAGTGTCATTTTCGTCCAAAACGAAAGCAACAATACTTTGAACGACCTGATTGGACGGCTCCGAATCCACCAGCGTGAGATTCAGACGAAGATCCATTTGAGATTCACGGTCGAGTTTCCGCAACAATCTAACAACTCCTGTGATTGGTTCCACACTGAAGAGATTGGAATTTAGTATTCCAAATCGCAAAGGATCATTCTCTGGGTCTTCTCCCTCGAGTTTGTAGACAGACGAATGAACCGGAGTCGATTCTGGTATCAAATGTCCGTTCATGTCCGCGGTAAATCTGGGAGCGAAATTGGCCAGTGCACCTGAAAGAAATACATTGGATTAATAGTTACGGTCGGGATCCTTGGTCAGATGCATTAAAATCCTCACCATGATCCAACAGAAGTGCTCCCACAATCGTGACAAAAGCGAAGAAATGTTTACGAGACAGTTTGAGTTGCATAATAAAAGATACTTCCAGAGGAAGCGTCAGAATCGTGCAATTCAACACCACTGATGTACCAGCTGAGGCGACGAAATAATAGGACTAATATCTCATCCTTCACTAGATTGAAATAAATGTGAACAAAGGGGGAGTCTAGATACAAACACACAAGGAACATGATTAAGGAATAATCGCAATCGAAAACAACAATCAAATCGAGTATAACTGTAAGGTAAAAAAAAAAACGATGCACACGCGCCACCCAGAGATTACTGCACCCGGGTTGCAGAAAAGCCGGTGCGGCAGGCAGGGCTCCGCAGTTCCACTGGAACGTCAACCGCGCACACAATTGCATGAGAATAACAGGACTCACCTGTCCTGTTCTGGGAAGCGACATAGTGACATAAGCAGAGTTATGCGGATTGCAAGAGCCCTGTTGATATCACATATTCCTTCAAGATATCTCTTCTTTACTAAAAACAATCGTTCTCGTCGAGAGTCAAAATCGAAGTGCCGCTGTTTGGACAGGAACTCCTTCGCCTCTCCTCCGATCCAGATAAAGATCACGCATAGGACAAGGTCTGGGTGGGAGATGAACATGTTCGGAAGAAGTTCTGATTGGGCCCGGTAGATGTCGCTATAAGGGTTCCGGTACGGGGCCCTTACTTAACGTACTCTTATTGTCCTGAGTGGACAGGACAAGACCCTTCGCTGTATCACTGTATTCGTCTCAATACGCCTAACGTTCTCGGGACAACTATAGTGTATAAGGAAGTTCTATAGAGAAGAAATGACTGAGTTATCCTTTTCAAGGATCGCACAGGCAGATACAGGACTTCGGTCATCGACACCCGAAAATTCGTACGTATTTCCTGGGGCCAGTTGAATACTAACCCCACCTTCATGAATAGTACATGTTTTGTGGTGATTCGGAACTTAGGACAAAGTAGACCAGTGCTTGACTGATTGTAAACATGGCAGCGCCTTCTGAAATAGTATTACTGTACTTACTGCACAGTATAGGTCTGGTAAGGAATTCACATAAAAATCTGTAAAAATAATGTAGTACTGTATACTTATTTGAAAAATTTATTCCTGTAACCTGTGCCATTTCTATTTTACGGAAGGAGTTTTGCGAGCATTTATTCCCCGAATCGTTGCAGCTCAAGTCACTCATTGAAAGCTACTGATGCTGGCTCTGATAGTGGTTCAGTGTACAGTACAGTACTGTCTGTCTGGGGTGATGTAAATGACAAGAGTCTTAGCTCTGATTTGGCCGAAGTGGGCGTTATGTGGGGATTACCGCATTTGACAGGCGTACCTGAATCAAGCGTATGCTAAATTATAAGCGTTTTGGTGATGTTTATCCCAATGATTCTTTAGATCATGCAGAAGATTCGTGGAATCTTCCCTGTGACGAGAGTGAATGCTGGTAATATTTTTTCCTTGCGATGGAATAAGAAGTGTTGACCATTTTTTAAATCAGAATCCTCTTCAATTATTCGTCGGTCGAATTCTGATCTTGTTTTTGCTGTGTCATCAGTGTTCTTCGTTTTTGTTTTTCAGGTGATCAAGTGAAATTTTAGGTGTTCGTTCGTTTGTCATGCATCCATTCGAATTTTACTTCAACGTTTATCGCCGGTATATTGAATACAGTATTCGTGTCATGTCCGTGCATCTGATATTGTTCGACTGAAGTGTCCTAGCCCATTTTGTGATATTTCTTGCGTATAGGATTTTATCTGCTTTGCCGTTCGATTGGTAATTCTGGGTTTGAAACAATCCTTCAAAACCACAAAAATCGCTGAAGCAATGCTAGATTATCTTGAAAAGTGCATGGTGGTGAACCTGAGATGATCCTGGTTCTGTTCAAGTAATATTATGAAAATCCAATGGTTCCGAAAGAAATAGAGCACAATCAATCGATCTGACCCAGATTTTTGCCTAAGTTGGTATCCATCCGAAATTTGAATTTGCTAAGGGAAACATTGCTTACAGCCTACTTTTTTGAGTAAATAAACGCTTCTTTGGTATCTTCGATTGCGTTGACATTTTTTTCTCGTTTCTGAATTACTTTTCGTTTTATGTATTATTTGCAAGCGTGCTTTTATTGATAGTAATTTCTTGGAATACGAGGTTCTCGAAGTCTCCGAAATTGTCGAAGCATTTCGAAGTCACGTATTTATGCTGTCTGCGATGCATGGGAGAAAAAGTTCTGACTTATACATCAGTGGTAGTTGTGGTACCCTTATTGATTACTGACGCCTCATATAACGATGGACTTTTTGCTCCACTGGCCAATTACCAAATTTTGTTCTTGGATAAACATGCTTTGTAAAAACGGCTGCAAAAAATAGAATCGTGGATTAAAATATTGAAGTTCTTTCAGGAGCTTTTTCAAATACATCAAATATTGAAAAGCGAATTATTTTTGCTGTAAAACAGTGTGCTGCCCAACTTAAAAATGACTGAGGCCCATATTGATACTTTTTTGTGACCAAGGGCCGTATTGGGGAGGCATCAGAAAGTCGTTACACAGACCACGATGGACGATAATTTTTGACTTACCGAAATTTCCTCTTCAAAATAGAAATTTTCTAATTTAATTCAGTGCTATGTATTGAATCAAAGGCATAGTGTTGTAGAATGTGAAGGGCGAAGCAACATTTTGAATTTTTAAATTTATTTTTCAATTTACGTATACCTTTTGAATCGTAGCCTGACACCTTGAATATTTTAAGGAAGGAACTGCGGGACAGGTGAAGACTCTCTGCAGGCCAGATCTGGCCCGCAGGTCATATGTTTTGCAGCACTGCTTGAAAGCATGTCATTATATTACCCATTTTTCATGTTTCGGTTTTTTTTAATGCTGGGCATGCTGCAGATTCATTTAGTTAAGTACAGTATATATATTACTGTATTTTATATTCTTTTAAAGATATATCCGAGGAATCTGGATCGGATTTGTGCATGTGATGGACTTTTCATGCGTTGAACTTCTCTGGAATGGGTCAGTTTTTTTATTCGAGACACCGGTCATATGTTTTTAAAATGTTCAAACTTAAATATCTGAGGAATCGGGGATTAGGGTGTAAGGTCATTGCATCGAAGAGCTTCACGTCACTCGTTTTAGTGTTTTTAAAGAACCCATTCGGAGATTTTACGTGTCCTCTAATTGCTCGGTTAATGGACTTCACATGTACTCCACAGCCTTAGACTTGATCTGGAATGAGTCAGGTTCGTACTGTATTTGTTCGTGACACCACACTATACCACAGTAACCTGGAAAGAGGGGTGGGTGTAATTTATTTGTGCTGAAATCCGTGGTTCCACCCTTGGCAAAATATTTTAGCCTTGGTTAGTATTGTATCTGTGCCTGGGTGACGGAATAATGCAAATAATCCCATGGCTCTGCTCTTGCGCCTGATGGTTCGAATGCCGGATGGAGGCCCTAGGTTACACAACCCTATGGCGGGTATCTGGTTGAGGAGACAGGTCATATTGAAAGGAGATGGATCAGTATGTTTTCGGGGTCTTTGTCTAAACAAAATTCAATCCCACCGTCAAAAAAAAGGAAAACCCGTGGACGGAACAAACGTAGTACAGTATATATATATGCATGAAAACGGTCGCGATCCAGCGAAGGAATAAAAATGTGTCTAGCTATTCGGAAGAAGATAAAACTGGAATGAGAATTTATTTACTTATTTTAATTTCTCCTCTCAAATTTTTCTTTTCATCGTGAACAAGGATGGGTGCGCGTCATTCTGAAATACTGTACTGTTCTGTACAAATAATTGAATTTTCGTCAGCTGTTTTAATAATTTACTTTTTCGGACAGACCGAGACGATCAATAAAAACGCGGTAGAAATCACGAAATGATGGCAATTTTCTGTAATTCGAAAATGTATGTTCATTGATGGCGCGCAGCCAGTAAATGGTGATTACTGTTATGTAATTTCTTGTGAAAATTTTGAATATTTTTGGGCTCATTTTTATTTTCACTATTAATCAGACTCAGAAATATATTTTGTTATGTATAGAATAGTCTGGGATGAACCAAACTAATAGAGATGACAAAATATTTGGAATTTCCGATCATTTGAAATTGCGAGGCTCCTATTAATACGGTGTCGGCTGAAGCGTACTTTTATTCAAGGATGATGGTCATCGCTGGAATTTTTGATTAACCGTAGAACAATTTCAAGTTGATCAAAATTATTCCAATCTTTTTTAGACAAGGGAGGAACGTTTTCATTTTTCTTCAATTTGGGGAAAGGCTTCGGAATCAAATTTCAAAGATCCACATAACTGCGCATTATCATCACTATAAACTTGGAAGAGTATTCGCTAAGCAAATAATATGACGTGCTCCTCTGCTCTCACATGTTCATTATTGTATTATAGCGTGCTCCTCTTCCTCACAAAAAAGCATGTTGTACGTATTCTGCACATCACGCGATGCAGCAGTGAAACATGAACTCAGGTTCCCGCAACATCCAACCCCAAGAGAATAACAATCCAAAAAGGTATTCACAACGGAGTATATTCACCCCGGAATTCCTGGGGAGAAATAAAGAAAACAAGTAACCTCGAATGTGTGCTGGGTGGGGCACAGCGATGTTATATAGTCCGTAGTAAACAGACGAGGGATTCTTCTGAGCAGCGTGCATTGCAAAAAGGTGACAGTATCCCGGAGCATCTCAGGGTTAGGTCACACTGTTCATGCTTTATCAGCGTGTCTTGCTTTATGTTTCTTACTTATCGAAGTGATTAATGAGTTATTTATGGATGTGTTATGGTTGTTTTGTACTTGTACAAGCCTGTAGTGAGAAACTTACATTACAGATCCTGTCTTCCGCGCGTTGAATTATACAGCGCTTGATTTCGGTGTTCAGCTGTATTATCGCGCTGACTTCTTCAGTTTTCGATCCATTTTCCATATAGGCCAAGAAAACAAGAACGGTTATTCTTACGCAGGTGAGAGCCTTGCAGTCACGCTAATATTATGCAGTACATGGTGCTCTTACTCCTCTTAGAACTTGAAAGCGAGGAAACGTCGGATCAGATTGTTTCCCTCACGTAGGAGGGTTGTCCCAGTTGGACACGACCTTTGATATTTTTAGAGTGGGGGTGATAGAAAAGAATACCGTATATCATGACTTAGCGCATGATGTTCTATAAGGTTCTGGAATTTTCATTTGATTTTTCAAGACGTTTTTTAATTTACTGGTTGATGATAAGTGACAACTTTCCAGGTAAAGGCGGAGTTCTCCACCAATTTCACAGGATGCTAAATAGCTGAAATAAATTTACATTTATGTTGTTCAAAACCATTACATTTTCTGCATTTTAGATAACTGTCAGCAATTTTTTGACGAGGCTACGAATTGAAAGAACCGTTTTAAAATGTATTCAGTTCTATATGCATTATTCAATCACGAGCATATAATAGCGTTGTAGAATTTTAGCAGGGTGGAGCAAGATTTTTAAATGTATCTTTTAATATATTCTGAATAGTCCCTGCTGTCATCTTGAGGATGGTGTCATCTTGGGGCAAATGAAGAGTCGTTTTAGGCGAGATCTGGCCCGCGAGCCATTATATCGGGCAGCAAAATGCTATAGAGTAAAGGATTAAATTTCACCCTGGAATTAAATTTGCACGCAAATAGTGAATAAATCTCATCAACATGAGCATGCTGCATCTCGTCCTTTATATGCACGCTGCAGATATGTCGTCGTTCAAGGAAGACATCAATTCGTCCTTGTACGGTCACCTGGATTTCAATGTCAGTGATGATGAAATCGGCCTTCATCAAGGACCATCGTTCAGTCAGAACTGGATGGAAAGGAATTTGATTTGGAAGTTCCGGGTCTGGCACATCATCTTTCTCTCCTTTGGTGGATTGTTGTCTGTTGGTAAAGAGAAAATGCATTCAAAGCCGCCCTTTATATCAGTCGTGATCTCTTCGTATATAATATACAATATAATGCAGGGTTGGTGCGTAAGATCTGAGCAACAAAAATAGCATATTCTGTAGTCGGTTCCAACACACAGCAGCCAATTTATTGATCAAGACGTTTTTTAAATATATCCTTGATAACCTGTGGGAAAACATGAGATGGATTCGAAATTTAAAAAAAAATGATCAGGTAAATTTCAAGAAGAAACAAAATTACAACGAAAACAGTTAATGATAATCTACAGATAGACGTACAATTGAGTTCACGAACTCCATCGTTTGCTGAAATTTATCTATTGGTGCAAATTAATTTACAATTCATGTCATTTCTGCTGGCAGAATAATATTTTAATAATTTTTAACGAAAGTATAGTACAATGCAACCAAAAGGTAAATTAATTTTTTGCTGATAATTGTTTGGTACTTTTCAAGAGTTCGAATGAATATACATGTTGAATATACAGTAGTTCATACTTACGGAGGATAGAGATTATTTTTGAAGGCAAGCACACCATGTCTAAATAGTGTTTCAAAAATTGAAAAGAGAATTGACATTGAATAAAGTCACCAAGCTACTTTGAACATACAGTATATCTGCCAATTTTTCATGATATACAGTAATATTATAAATATTTACTGTCAGCTCCAATCGAATCACTTAAAATTGTCAGATTTAAAAATTTTTCAAAATATTCATGCAAAACTCACATTACGTTACTGCACAGAAAAAAATATATAATATGTAAAATTTCCATTTTCTGAGTACAGTACAGGTAATGGACATGAAATAGTGATCAAAAATACAGGTTGTACCTCGCAATTCAACCTCCTGCAATTCAACCATCCCAAAAATTTGACAATCAAATTAGCAGGAAGATTGAATTGCAATTCAACCCAAAGCCCCGTAATTTGACCTGCTTTGGCCTCTTTTTTTTGCATTTCTGCATTGCTAGTTTTGAATTTGCCCAAGTGTCATGCAATTTTACCGCTTTGCAATTTGACTGTATAGTTTTGAAATGGATTAGTGTTGAATTGCAAGGTACCATTTGTAGTATTCAATGGCATAAAAATACTGTGTACACAATTTCTTTGAAGCCTGTAGTGTTAATTAATTTATATCGTTTTAAATTAATTTATTTCCTTATTACTTCTTGCAGAGAAAACATTGCTTCTTGACATGTACTGTGTATAATTGAAGGAGACTAAAACTTGGAATTAGAAGTTTTCAAAAATAAGTAAGGGTTGACCTCCCCCCTTGAGCCAGAATTATATGTTTACCCTCTATATTTGCATACTGTGTATAGAGCAATGCATTGAGGTTAAAAATTCGATTTAAAACGCATATGATTCCTGCAATATATCGGCATGAAGGGAATCAAATATTTCGAAGCAGGCACCACCAGGTATTATTGTCGATCATATTACATTTTTAACAATTTAAATGTGCATATGCTGGGAGAAAAACCTTGGAGAGATGGATATACAATAAAAAAAATCAAAACATTTAGAAAAGACATTGAATCTTAAATAAATTTCAATAAAAATAAAAATGTGACTGATTTTTACATTTCCTCATCAGTAATTCTGATCTGCTGCTTCATACCTTTCCGGATCCCAAGAACTAAACAAGAGATTGAGGCTGATTCACATCGACGCAAAATTGCAAATAAATTCAAGAAAAAGTTGGAAATGCTTTCAAAAGAGGACCTTGAGGAGCTAAACCTTAAGAAAGGTATGTGAGAGAAAATACGTCCATCACAAAAGGCAAAAAAAATTGCATTCATCATTATTACATCACTATATTCATTCATAAACAGCCCTCGAAAAAATCCGCGAAGAATTCATCAGCGATGCCGAGAGTTCTTCAAATCTAAATAACGGAGTTTTCACAGTGGCACTTGGAGAACAACCCAGCATTGAAGGTCGGGCTATCTCAATGTTCATCGTCATACATCATTAGCATAGTTCTTAATATTTATGCCAGATTGTTCATCATATCTTAATTTTTATCTTCAACAGGCATTTCTCTGCAGGATTTCACCGTGGAAAAGGTATTGGAGAAGCGCAAGAAGTCTCAAACGGAGGTTCGAGAGCATCAGTGAAACAGAAAAGCAAGAACCAATCAAGAATTATATTTGCTTTGCATCTCCCTCCATGCTTTATTGTTACCCTCGTGAAATAAGAATCAATATTGCACGCGCAAACCCAGGGATTATTAAAATTTTTCATCACCGCAATGAAAGCATTATTCATTTAATTGCAGAAGGCGTATAAGAAATTATGATTATGGGTCACCAGCCAAAGAAAAGTACAGAATACATACAGCAGTCCTGTATATGAACTGACAAGCAAACTTCGTATATTTTTATCAATATATATAAGCTCTATCCATCTCCAGAAATTGTTTACAAGAAAATTATCATGGTATTCAAGATATATAGGCTGAGGAATAATGAAGAGGCAGAATTTATGCATGATTGAATTACCTGTAAATATGCAGAACATTCTTATTTGCAGGGAAAATCAGCACTGCTGTCCCTCGCAATGAAAATGGGACAAACAGCAGTTTCTGAACAAATCATGTGTGATGTACATATACTGCGGATGTATGCAGCAAGAAAAATCAAAAGTATAATCACTGTACTGTAACAATATATGTATACCATACAAGGAATTTCCCTCAGCACTTATTATCCAAAAAAATTATGATAAAAAACAACAGGAATGTTTTGTTTATGAACTTCATCTATTCCCAGCTGGGGAAGAGCATTGAAAATGCCTTTGCATAAGAGATAATATGCGGGTCAACCGGGGTCATTTTTATATAAGAAAATATATGCTGATGATGTACGCAGCACATTAAATGATCTGATTTGTATATATACAGCGGTACTGAGGTGAAAAAATACGGGCTCAATGTACAGTAGGTTTTGTCAACAAAGAATTTAGGTACGCCAAATTATAAATGGTTAATTGGTGAATTTTTTTTTAAAGCCAGCTGTTATATCTTGATGGCTTATTGTTTTCTGCATGTACTGTACCGTATCTGAGATACGCATTTAACTCTGCATGCAACCCCATCAATAAATAATCACAGTTTTACACCCTCCAACAGCAGGCAGGCATCTATGGGGGATTTTATTGAAAAGGTGTTGATTTTTTAGTCACAGAAAACATTTGTACGAAATTTGTTTGTTCTACAAGGGGACTTTTTGCCAAAAAGACGTTCGTTATATACGAGATGTTCGTACTACGGGGGTTCGTTATTAGAGGCAACACTATAAGAGATGATAAGTCCTAATAGAGTCACTGTGTCTAGCTCAGTGTCTATAGGACAGTGCATCTTCGGATGGTCGTAAACCGTTCCACGCCGACTTGACGTATGGCATAGGCTGTGTCCCGCGCTCTCAGCGCCGCTTTTGGAGTCAAGTCAAGCCAAGTCGGTGGACGACGAAACATTTAAAGATTAAAGCCGTGTATGATGTGACGAATCCTGCTTTCGCACCCGTGTATGACGTATCTGATAGTGTACTCATTTTCAGTTTCGTTGCGTTGAATCATGCATGAAAGTATTTGGGAAGATCGCGACATCAGATTCGACGTCTCGAGCCAGTAAGTGGTGATGCGCTTTGTTCTCTGCGCCCGATCTTCTGATTTATCACGTCTGCTTGAAGGAAATTGAAGTTGCGGCCCGGGGAAGTTCAAATCGATTCGTTTGCCCCAGTTGAAGATACGAAGGGCAATGCTGGCGATGCTGGGAAGCTGATTTTGACAAATCTTCGAGTAATGTGGCATTCCATTGCCCACCCGCGGGTCAACCTATCTATCGGGCACGACACTGTTGTGCATACCAGCGCTAGAACCATCAATTCTGTATTGGGAGGAATAACTCGAGCGGTGTATATCTTGACAAAAGTTCCCGGTGGCACCAGATTTGAATTCATTTTCAATGCTATTGGATATTGCGGGGAGAGGATGCTGGATGCCATTACGGGTGTCCAAAAGTAAGTGCTCTGTACAGTGTATAGTTTACACAAATTAGAACTAGAAACTGATTTAAGTTTTGTTCCAGATCGTACAACTCGTCGAAAGTGTACCGCGAGCTCAAACTCCGCACGGCGCTTTTTGAAAATAAAAGGTTGAAGCTGGTTAATGGTGAGAGGATTTGCTCGTCAACGTCAGGTGTCTGGAATCTTTCAAGTGATCAGGTAGTTTCTTTGATGAAATCAAGGCCTAGAGAAAATTTTACAGTGTTCGGCATTGTAGGGAAATCTCGGCACGCTGATATTGACGAACATACGTCTTCTGTGGTATTCTGAACTGAATGAACTGTTCAACCTCTCGCTACCTTATCTGAAGTTGGCCACAGTTCGTGTGCGAGATTCGAAATTCGGCAGGGCACTCGTAGTTGAAACGTCTTCAAGCTCTGGTGGTTATGTGCTTGGATTTCGTATTGATTCACCAAACGGCTCCAGCTCTTCAGAAGTTTTGGAGGAGAAGGTGCGAGAAATAACTGCTTTGCGGGATTCTCATGGAAAATGCCCCGATTTTGGCGTGCGCTATGAAACGTCGAAGAAGAACACTGACATGACTGATGATCACATGGGAAACAGAGGTATCTTCCCCCTTCTTGTCTCATACATACTCTGTTAACTTCCTGTTATTTTTGTCAATCAGTTTATCTGAAAGTACGTTACACGGTGTTGGCAGTTTGAACGAATTTAGTGTATGGGTTGCATAGCCTTGGCATGAGTGTCTATTGAGGGAAAATGTCTAGAAATGTCTCGTGGAAGTAAATGAGAAAGGAACTGAAAAATCAATTCTGTAAATCTTACTTGAAAATCCTCTCGTGTATTCAAGGTAGAGTTATCTCTAATGACGGGATATTGAACGATTTTTCAGTTTTTCAGGTGAAATTGAGTGTACTATATTGCATCGACTAACCTTGATTTTCGCCATTTTGCGGTATTTTTTGTTGTTGATTTCAATTTCTGTTTATAGTCTATCCTTTTATTATGCTGCAAATGGTTAGGAGTTGGGACTTGAACATTTTGAAGCTTGTTTGTTGTTAATGTATGTTTATCTCGTTTAAGATGTGGACGATGCAGATGTGGTCGATGACCAAGAAGAATCGGATTCGTTTGCGGCTTACTTCGCTGACTTAGGCGGGAAGCAGTCTGATCGTGATCCCATATATGATCCTGATCTCGGCCTCGCCGTGGAAAGACTCAAAGATGGCTTTACCCTCGAGTCTCTATGGAATGTGTCATCATTATCCAGTACCATTGATTGAGTTTTCATCTCTTTCTACATCTAGTCGGTGTGACTCCTGATCTAAGGGCATTGTAACATTTCAGGCACGAATCCTTTTTTATCCGTGTTCGTTGTTTACTGTGAAGTGTTCTGCACAGTCTATCGACTGCCATGTTACAATTGTGATGAGACTTATGCTGTGGTGCACTGCGAGATTCATGAAGGTTTTGCTAGTTCACTCGATATCAAGGACGAGTATTTCACGATGTTACAAGTGTTTGTTTCAATTTGTGATCCTGCTGACAATTTTGAATCTATTTGGTGATCTTTATCCCTTACGTAGATATTGGTTTGAGTGTTTTTATCTCTGAGCAAGTTGCGCGATTGAAATAAATTTCTGCAAGAAAAATGGATTGCCAAAACGTTAGAGTGCTGAAAGAAACGAACAACGCAGTGAGCATGGAGGTTGTTTTGGCGCAACCTTCATCCCCTAAACCAGCAATCGCGTCTGCGGAGAAATCCTTGCGGTCGCATACCGAAATTGTGCAAAAGCTGGAAGCGGCTGAAAAGCGGAGATCTTTGAAACTGGAACAACGTGCCAACGTGGGAGCAAATATTTCGAATATGGAGGAAGTTCATGCAAGAAAGGCCGTCCTTCATGGACAGTTTATCAGCGCTACGAAAGAAGCGTTGGATTCAAAATTGGAAGGTGCCGAAGAAAAACGAGTCAAAACTTTGGAAGAATTGAAGCAGCGTGTGAAAGAGCGCCTGGATAAAATTGCTGTGAGTTTTTACCTCTTTACCTTAGGTCGTGTTTTAAAGAATGAGTTGGGATCTTCCTGTCAAAAGATAATTTAATTACAAATTTAAATGATTTTAATTTCGCCATGCCTCATTCAAACCAGTCAATAATGCTGGACGTTAATTATAATTGTTGGCTTTGATTGTTGATATCGGGGTATTTTTTCCTTTCTGTCTCTTATTTTAATGTTGTTTTAACGGATTTCGTCTCTCTTGAAGAGGCTTATAGTTACACAGTTTTGACCATTTTTCACCGGTATTTTCGAATAGAAGCATATTGTGAGAGCGCAGTCGAAAACTCTGTTGAGGGAAATGTGTGCCAATGCTATTCTTTGAAAATGCATTAAGTTTCACTGTCAATCAGACCAAAAATTCAAATTCAGGGTCTGCTTTCGTCGAGAAACAACCTCGTTATGACTCGGTTTCTGTTGTTTTAATGTGCAGTATCCCAGTCTATGCTTGAATCATTCGCGAAAAATGTGTTTCTCGTTCTACAGGAAATAAAGCACAATAAGGAAAACAGTGCAGAGAATCTAAAGCTTTCCATTGAGGAGAAGATTAAAGCTGCCAATGAAAACAGGGACCAGAATCTCCAGTCCATGGTTGCTCGTTTGAAAAATCATCTCGAAAAGGTGGCTCAAGCGAATGCCACTCAGACAGAAGAACTGCTTGCCTTGCGTGCAAAAATAGATCAGCAATTGCAAAATGCTACGGAAAACCGCGCTGCTGAGCTTTTGAAGATTAAAAAGCTAGCCCAAGATGAAGAGAAACGCGTGGAACAGGCTCGGTTGAAGAAGGGAGAACTGAACAGTTCAAATGCTCAGATCGACATGGAGGCCTAGACATTCTCAGTTGATCAAAAACGCATGCATATAATTCTTTCGTTTTCAGAGATCTTCATTAAACTGTGTTTTGGGGCGATTTATCTCATTCACGAATTGATGTTCTCAGAATTGATCTGAAGTCGATGGGCTTCTCATTGAGATTATACTTTGATTGATCTGGTCGAAATCGAAAGGCTTTAAAGGTCTTCCTGTATTTTACTGAAAATCAGCTGTGAACCATGATCTTCCGCTGCGCGTGTTCTCGAATAATTTTGTAATTTTGTGAAGAAAGGGTAATTTTGAACGTCGAAGCATACCTCAAAGAAAAAGGGCGACTTTTTATCACGCCATACCTTTTTTCATTTTCCCAATAGTTTTTAGGTGTTAAAAGTCGCGTTTTGCTCGCAAAGCATTAATTCCTGTCGTGCCATTCTCCTCGGTGTAAGTGTGTATACAATGTGTTTTACCCTAGTGAAAGGTTTTAGTTGTGTTCTAGAGAATCGTTCTCATTGCCATGTATATGTTTTGTAATCGCCTTTTCGAACATTTTTTTTTATCTGGTGTGTTCCTCTGCATCGTAATCTGTTGCTCCGTTGGTGTAAAATTGTTCTCGGGTTTATTTGTTGCTCATTGTCGGCCAATTTATTTTTTCTCGTGATGTCAGGGCGTGGATTTTATAAAATTTTGAAAAGCTGCTTCATTTAAAATTGAAATTTTTGCAGAGATTGTATGAGTTTTTGTTTTCTTCGAGTGATTCGTTGTGTTTCATCGATTTTTCGCGATTTCCGAAAGTTAACCTTAACTATTGTGACTGCTTCCCAACGGTTTATCACTAATTGAGATCGACATATGTAACTATCGACACGTGAACGTAATTCAGTCATGTCACTTTCTGAACTGCTGTACGTTTTAGCTTTAATTTATAGTATTTCTGCTCAGTTTTACTCCGTTGTTCACGAGGTGTTACTTTCGGAATTTTCATTGTTGGTCGGACAGATCGGTGAACATAACTTGAATATCTCTCTTATGATTCAAACTTCATGATCATTCATCATTCAGGTCCGCGATGGATCACAGTGGGGAAATCTCTGCTCGGTGGTCGTATGTAAAGCGTGTCCTCGAACGTTCTGGTCCGTTAGCGCATCCAGATTTTGAGCCATCGCCGGACATACTTCCGTTTTTGCGCGAAAATTGCAAAGTTTTGGTTGTGGGGGCCGGCGGATTGGGATGCGAACTATTGAAGAATCTCGCGCTGATGGGCATCAAGAACATCGATGTTATCGACATGGACACGATTGACGTGTCCAATTTGAATCGTCAGTTCTTGTTCCGTCCTGCTGATGTTGGAAAGCCGAAAGCAGAAGTAGCTGCTCGTTTCATTAACGAGCGGATCCCAGGGTCGAATGTCGTGCCGTGAGTGCATTTTTTATTTTCGCTTTTTTGGCAAACAATTTTTATTAGGCATTTCGTTATATTCATCATCATTCTTTATTTCTTCTTCGTTAGTTTCAGAAACTATTCAGAATCACTTGAATTTCTGTGTAAATTTTCACTCCAATTCCCAATTTTTTGCCTTTCGTCGAAAACCCCGTTGGATGCTACGAAGGGATCGGTTTTAAAAAATCCAGTTTGATAGGAACGACTGGAATAACTGTAATTTGGAAGCAGAACGAATGAATGCCGTAAATTGGATGATTCTCTTGTTCGGTAGAAAAAGGCTTTTGAAGAAAAAGGATTATTTCGATTAATAATGCCATTCTAAGTGTACCTCAGTTTTACGTATATGTCGTGAATATTTTAAATCGTCTACAGTCTCATTTTACCTGTAATTGAAAATAATTCCACGAAAAATTAATCTTAATAAATGCATATTTGTCAAGGCATTTTTTTACTTGTACTGTATTAGAGAAGTTGCTTATCAATTCGCAGTGTTCGAGAACATGAAAAAAATACTGTATTACATCACTGTACTTGTGAAGCGACCGATAACTTTTGTTTAACCCCATGTACTGTTCGTTTCGATAAATCTAAGAACAGTTTTGCCACCAACTGAATGGGAAATTTTATTCTGTTTTAGACACTACAAGAAAATTCAGGATTATGATGCCGGATTCTATTCTGATTTCCATATCGTTGTCTGTGGGTTGGACTCGATTGTGGCTCGGCGTTGGATTAATGGCATGTTATTAAGCTTGCTAAGGTGAGTACATTTTCCCCGTAGCTCGATTGCTTGAGCAATTGCATCATGTGATGATATTTTTAATTAGGTACGATGATAACGGCGAGTTGGATCAAACCTCCATCGTTCCTTTGGTCGACGGGGGAACGGAAGGATTTAAAGGAAATGCTCGAGTTATACTTCCTGGAATGTCTGCTTGTGTAGAATGTACGCTGGATTTGTTTCCACCTCAAGTGGGTTTTTTTCCCGAAATATTTTCAAACGTTTGCCTGGGAAATATTCGCATTCATGTCGGCTTCCGATTGAATTTTTAGGTGAATTTTCCGCTTTGTACAATTGCTCACACGCCTCGGTTGCCGGAGCACTGCGTGGAATATGTTCGGGTTTTACTCTGGTCTAAAGAGAACCCATTCGGGGAAGACGTGCAACTGGATGGAGACGATCCGCATCACGTCGCCTGGATTTATGAAAAAGCCCTTGAGCGGGCTGCTCAATTCGGCATTACCGGTGTCAACTATCGATTAACCCAGGTATTGGTGCCCTTTCTGAATGAATATGATGATAGTGATGAACCAAAATACGGATATCTCCTGAGTTGTTTCAAGAAGCACCTTTTTGAAAATATTGCCTACCATTTAAATTTGTTTCGATTTCATGAATTCAGTTGCATTGAAGTGGCGGTCATTAAATTTGACGTTCGGTAATACAAACTTTCGCTCAAGAATTCCTCAGATTTCCATATCGTCTCGATTTTATTTTTCTAGATCAAATACTGTATTCAGCTTCTGAACATCTGGGCAGTTGCTTTTGAAATGGCTGTGGTAGTCAGAGCAGTGCAGCTATATACTGAAATGGAATTAGAGTGGACTGAACAGGTAACTGAAAGAGCATTTTTTCTAGGGTGATGGCGCTAACCGCTCAGAAGTTTGTTTATTAGTCACTATACTGTATTTTGTACACGATTTTGAAATGATGAACGGCGGAAAAAATTAAGTACGGTAAAGTAGTGTATTTCAACAAATACATTTAATTAGGCTGTTCAACAGAATACAATTTCTGCTGAAGTGATCTGTGTTTCTTTTTTCAAGAGCTACCATATTTTGCCCAGTTTTTATCGTTCTGGATGATATTGCATGTTTCAGGGAGTGGTCAAGCACATTATTCCTGCCGTAGCTTCAACAAATGCTGTGATTGCTGCCGCTTTAGCCACCGAGGTCTTCAAAATAGCAGCCACTTGTGCTCCAGCATTGAATAATTACATGGTATTTAATGATACTGATGGAATTTATACATACGCCTACGAAGCTGAGAAGAGAACTGATTGTTTGGGATGCAGTCGAGTACCGCAGCCATTGCAAGTTAAACCTCAGGACACGTTGAATTCCATAGTGGAAATTTTGATGGAGCAGCATCAAATGAAGCAGCCTGGATTGAGGGCTATGGTAGCTGGGACATCTCGAACGCTTTACATGAACAGTGTTCCGTCCATTGAGGAACAGACAAGACCAAATTTGAAGAAAACGGTGAAAGGTTGGTAAAAAGTCACAGCAGAACAGACGATATAACTTGCTGAATCCAAAAGAATACTGTAATTGAATTCTTGTTCGAAATTTTCAAACGTACACTATAATAATGTTTTCCTCTTCGTCATGTACAAAACTGTTCTAAAGTTCGGTCAAAGTTTGATTCAGGTTGATTTGCTTTATCTTGTTATGTGTCACGAGATTTATTCGAGTAAAAGTCGTAATTTGATGTGTACAATACGAATACTGTAATTTGGAAACCACTGCGAACATCAACGAATGAGTTAATGATAAACATGCTGCGTTCCATTTTCGGCTGATCTTTATTTTGATTGAACAAAGACTCACCTGATCCATTTTTCTTCTTGCAGAACTGGGCTTGAAAAACGGGACGGAGCTTGTTGTTGTGGATGTGACAAGTCCCGCAGCGGTGGTATTTTCCCTTAAAGTTGATGAATATTAATGAATGATGACGTTGTGTTCAATTTATTCGCGCATATATTTCAAAAAATTCTTAGATTCTAATTTTTTGTGATTTGAAGGGTTAAGTGTATGTTAGAAATCCTTGCACATTTTCCTTCCTAGACAATGAGTGTTGATTCGCAGACAGATACGTCGCGACAAGCAGCGCAAGGCCCGTCAATCCGTGACGATGTGAAAAGAATATTGGATTTAACATACGACAAGAATGACCGTGAATTCCTGCAAGCTGTTGATCAATATGGGGTAAGGAAGAAACTTGTTTCTGTCCTGGTAATAAGGACGTAGTGTAACGTGTGTCTGTGGCCTTTTGCACCTTGAATTAATTTGCCTACTTGAAAACGCATCAATTAACATTAAGTTGTTAGGATGGCCAGGAGGTCTAAGGCGCTGCATTCTGGTCACAGTGTGGTTCTGCGGGTGTGGGTTCAAATCCCACTTCTGCAATCGTTTTTCCATTTTTTTCGTTTTTTTGTCCGCACTGTGGACGCTCTACTACTTGATTAAGTCTTCTCGTCCCTTCAAAATATCAATTTGTTAACCTTTGCATCCCCTTGAGCAAACAAAATTCCTTTCAAGATGATTTTATTTATAATTTTATTGTTCTTATGTTTGTTGACGCATTGCAAATTTTCTTCCAGGGTCCTGCTTCTGTTTTGGAAGGACTTGAGAAGTTTCCTGAATGTTTCGATGGGCACGAGAAGAGCATAATCGTTGTTGTTGAAGGATTCTGGCGAATTTTGGGCGAATTTGCTTCCAAAGCAATATTTTCAGAAACCGTAAGTATGAATATATTTTTCTCGTGTAGAATTTATAGTTGAAACGCTGAATTTTTTTTAGATCAATCAGCGGCTAGCACAAGCAGTAGTCATGTTCGTCGATAAACTATCGAACGATCTCAAAGAGGCCACCATGAAGATGAAAAGCAGTGCGCCGAATTTGTGCAGCCTCCGGTTATACGCCAGTTTTTGGCAGAAAAGCAAATATCTCCAAAATTGTTGCCACTATTTCATCGAAGGCCTTTTTCAAGAATGTCAGGATGCGAATATGGTACCCACTCGATATCGCAGCGCAACTAAGGAAGAACGACATTTCTTTTTTAAAATTGTGGAAGAATTCAAAAAGGCCGAATGGAATCTTTGGCTTTGTTTCAATACAATTTGGGATTTAAAAAAAGGTCTCCTAATACTCCTAAGGAAGATACTTAGAGGACTTCTAAACGGCGATTTTCTTCAACCACCCTGCCAGTATGTTTACAAGCACGAATACCGACACGAAATAGGTCTTTGCCACTCAAAACAATTATCCTAGAATTTAAATTTTAAAGTCGGATGAAGACGTTAACATTTTGATTTTATTTATTCTTTCATTTACAGTACTGTAACTTGATTTAGTCAGTCCCAATTTTTTGTGGTAATACGGAGTCGAGATGCTAGATTACTTCATTTTCAATATATCATTGTTTATGAAACGGTTCAAATTTCTGCGTTGAAACTGATACAAAATTTGCGATTGACCCGATGGTTTTTATTTTAAAAGTGAAAATATGAGTCTATATTCTAGAATAGAAAATAGTATTTTATCGTTGAAGATGACACGCATGCTCAGGCAAATTTTCTATCACGAAACCGGACGAATTTTTTCGTTTAGTTTTTCAACACTCGGCAAAGGCTGTTAATGGGAAGTTCTTCGACTGCTCCTAAAATTGTTGGCGAAACCTGTATCAATCTGTGTCGATTTAATTGTTTATCCTTTGAGGATTTGGAAATGCCTGAGAAAAATAAAATAAATGAAAAGCTTCAAAAGGCGATGTTGCATGCTTCAAGAAACTTGACGACGCTGTACTTCACAACCCACGTAATATATCTGTAGTAAAATACTTGCATTGATTTGGAATTATTTTTCAGCGGAAAGAATTGCTGGATGTCATCTACGCCATGGAACGCGTTGTGGGAAGAGAGGAATTGTGGGAGTATCTTGCTGATCCCGGAGTTTCGTGTTTTTTGGAGCGGATGTTCCTTCATCGACGGCTGATGTTGCAGGCGGATGGATTCTCCGTCGTTGTTTCCGTTTTGAAAACATACGAATCCTTGGTTTGGTTTGACAAATTCTTGTTTCGCGAGCTTCCTTTTGTCAGAGAAGATTTGGCTCGTTGCTGGGGCCTACGCAAGAGGCTTCAAAAGCTAACGGAAGGGTTCTTTTCGCCAAGGCTATAAGTAGCTTCTAGTCGCAGCCATCCAGCTGTAAAAAAGCTATTGACTTTTAAGGCGACGACTACTGGTTTAGGCTTGATACTGCGTAACGCATTTTCTAAGCAAAAAAATCGGTGCATGTTCTGAATATCTATGATATCTTGGATCGCTGTAGTTGGTTGATGAGATGGTTCCAATTCAAAGCTGAATTGTCTCATTTAGCTCATTGAACATCTTTCTACCACTGAATGTAATTTTCTTAATTTATGTTTGCTTGAAGTATGATTTTAGCTGAAAGTATCACTCCAAGACAATGCGAAGTTCAAGGAAGCATCGGAAGGCCTTCCCTCGGATATGTTTGAGGCATTTAATTGAAATATTTGCTCACGAAAATGTCCGCAGAGTAATTCAACTTTGAAAATGACCTCTTGGTTTGCCTTTTTTCAAGGCAATGAGTTTTGGTCGAAGATCTGGATTTTGTTCGAGAAAAGTTTTTTGTTAATCACTTTTACGTTTCAGCATGTGGCGAACACGCTTCGAAAGCTGACGGATGTATGTTGCCGAGGGCATTGGCGTCCGGGGCCAGTTGGTGTGTCGATTCCCGCAGTTGTTTTACAGTTTCTCGTGGCGTTTAATAGGCGTACTCAGCGTGATGAAACGGGTCTCGCTTTGTTCTATCACGCTTATGATAGTTCGATCGAAGCTGGTGTTAGCGTAAGTATGCTATTTTCAATTTTTGTAATTCCTTGATGCATTTTTTTTTCCTACGAACTTTTGGTGTGAGAGAATCTCTACGAAGCCCACGTTCGACTCATCTGAACCCTAATAATTTATTTGACAATCAATCTAATTATTGTGATTTTCATCAATTTTTGATCCCATCATCTTACTTCCTTGTAAGTACATCGAAGGATATTTCCAATCTTTCGTAACCTCTCTGATTTCTTTGCCTCGTATTTCTGAAAACGATTCTTGTTTCGAAAATCTTGGAGTGTTACTCCTTATTTTTTTTACGAATTTCCCGAGATGTAGATGAAATGCGCTGACCTGGAATTTCCCATGAACTAAGATGCGAATTCCGTGTTGTAAACTTAGCCGCACTTCTCGAACAGAACTAAATAAAATACAGTATTACTTTATTCCTTTGGACCGTAAAGGCTTCTTCTATATTCGATTTCAATTGCGTGTCTGTGCCACATTGATCTCAAATTAATGCAACGAAAATTTCCTTCTGCAGTTCACCAATCCGCTTCAGCGTGTTTACGCGATCAAGTTGTTTCTTGACGTATTTCCGTTGGAGTTACCGTATCGGGAGATATTCAACAAGTTCAACGTGAATAGCAAAGCAGCGCGGAGCGAATATTTGAACCAGCAGCGAACCAGATTGAACTCGATTTTACAGGATGAAGATGACGTTTGTCGAATCGCTGCTTGGGAGGTAAATTCTCTAGTAAAAATGTCATTTCCTTGTTAGTGTTATTATACTGTAATTCATTTGTTCTTTTTGTGCAGGGTCTTACTAAAATTTTGTTGAACGTGCACCGGTTGAGCTTGAAGGTGTTCACTGATGAAGAAATTTCTGGCTTCATTCATCATATGCACGATCAGTTGAAGAAAGAAAAAGGAAAAACCCGTGCAGTTATTCTCAAGGTTGGTTTACCGTTGATTATTTTGTTCCTCATGCAGAAATACTTGATGTTACAAAAAAGATGAAAAGTTGAACGTTTTTGAATCTATAAATCATGCTACAACTTCGAAAATCTGCTTTCCTCGTCATGGAGTAAAATCGTATTAGAGTGATGAACTAGAATGGAAATTCAGCACATTTCTAATTTCGTGGAAATACTTATTTCAACAGAACTTCGTATCGCTGTATAATGTTCCACCTGCTCAAGAACTGATCGATCACCTTGTGAATGACGTCATAAGATCCAATGAAGACTGGCTTCATGAGGAATTAGACATCGTAGCCGGTGTTGCCGTAAAGTCTCCGGAAGTTATTCCAGAGGAGACGCACTTAGAAGCGCTGGTTCTTCTTGGGGAATCAATCGCTCGATTGGTTAGTTGAATGTAGCATTATCCACCAATTTTTCGTTCATTCATGCAAAAATATGTTTTACAGCCGGTGCAAAATTGCGGGAATGTGGCGAAATTGTTCTTCGCAATGATGAAGTACGAAAAGATTTACCACTATCAAAAGGTGTGTGCTGCCACTGCTTTGCTCGGAGAAAATTTGAAGCATCTGAAGTAAGCTCACCGTCTTGTATGTGACTCTTTCAACCACTCATTCCGGGTTGTTTTTTCTCAAGGGCTTTGCTGATGTGTGAACTGAATCCCACGGAGGCGATTGAGTTCCTGGCACAATTGATGTTAATTATTGGAGCGAATTACTGCGACAGAAACGGAGAAATTTTCAGTAGGATTTTTGAAATATTTTCCTTGAAGGGAACGGAAAAAATATTTACTTAAATCTGTATCATAAGTTCGTGATGATGATTGAACGAACTGACTCTAGAAAGTTGTGAGCTCACTGATGCGAAAATAATTCTGAAACGATATTCCTTTACTATGCATGTACGGTGCAACGAAGTCAACGATACGCGTAAACGTTGAGTAAGTGAGAGTAATCTCTCACATGAATTCGAGTTTGTGAGAACGTGTTGAGAAATTACGTCATTCTTATTACTTTTTCTTATGAATCAATCGTTTTTCCGTTAGATTAATTCATGCATTGATATGATTTCAGATGAGCTGATGTCTACCGCTCCTGGTTGTCAAACTATGCTGATGGAAGCTCGCGATAAGTGCGCCGACCCTGAGGTTCTTCGGGGAATGCTTGAGATAGGGTCTATGGTGTGGATGACGAACAGGAACCTCTTCCCGCACGAAAAACACAAAAGTTTAATTCCCAATTACGTTGAATGCCTTCCAGAAATTTTAAATGCGGTAAGATCAAAAGAAGAGTCGCATCGCGAAATGATGATCTGAAAATCTCCATTTCATCTAGAATGGGTTGGACGTTCAAGTTTCAGTTGCGTTTCTGTCTAGCATAGCTCCAATGAAGCAGATGGAGAAGAAAATGGATATATTTGAAATGCTGATGGATTTCCCCTTGATAGAACCGCCGACATCCCGGCATCTCTTCGCGGGTGTGTCGCCTTGTTCGTACTTTCACCCCTGGTCCGTAAAATCTCGATCAGCCATACATGATTTAATCAGAAGTCGGCCAACAGTTCCAAAGATATATTTTGTTCACCTACTGACTGACAATCTTTGTTTCGCACCAAGAGCATATTGCATTCGATTTTCGAGAAAAAAAACCATATGCCCTTTCTTGGAAGTATTGATGATTCAATTTCGCCCGTGTAATCGATTCATTTCAGCTTTATGTGTCTTTCAATTATTTTACAGTCACACCGGATGATCTTCTTCAAGCTTCAAAGCCGAGTTGCTTCAGACCGTTACTGACGTCGTTGATACAGTGGTCAAAAGCGAAAGATCTTTTCGTGACATTGAGAAAATGGATATATGACGCATCGTAACACGTTTCGAGGTTCTCAGTAGTTCTTTTACTAGAACGCTCAGGCGACAGACTCGGAAGGTGCAGCTTTTTCGGCTCTTTTCCTCCGCGGTCACATCTTACATTTAGATCCCTTGTCTATGTTAAGGGCAGACGAGGTTTGAGATTCTTGAGGACTTTACTTCAAACGCCATCGCTACTCAGTCGGATCTTGGATATGTATGGCGATGAATTGCAGTGGTCGGGGAAATTCCTGCGACGATTTGTCCGGGTGAGAACATTTTTGAACATGCATTTGTTGCGTTCCTAGAGCGCCATCAGTTCTATGACGCGCCAGCGTTTTAATCTCGCGTCAAAATCGTTAAATGAAATATAACGTGATTTTAAATTTGCCTCAAGTATTGCATTCATTATGTGGCCGCACTCCGATTTTTGCCGACTTTTCCTATTCAGGGGATTTTGTGAAAAGACTATCTCTCTGTTGTGTTTTAGACGAATATCAAGTTACGATTCAGCCAGGGTCCACATGAAGCATTGGATACGCATGATAAGTTGTTGGTTGAAGGCCTGGAGTGCGCGACACTTTTTACACTTATCGTCACTCCACCGAGACCTCCGTTCGAAATCTTCCCGCGAAAGTATGCTTTGGTGGAGAATGAACTTCCGCTCACGGATTCAAAATTTATGGATGTCTTGTTTTCCTTGTCCAATACGTAAGATTACTATTTTCCCTTAAGTATAAATGATAGTTCATTCGAGCTTTGATTTCAGCTGCATGCCGATACTGAACCAAAACGAAGTGATGACGAGGAAAAATCGTAAGAACACTGGGGATACATTGAGCCCCGACGCCGCTTTAAGCGTTGGTATCGTGAGGAACATTATTTGGTACGGCGCCGAGTTCATTTCTTTGTGCCGGTTCAAGGCGGACTTCGTGGGAAAGTTGGAAGAATTTTGCTACGAAGCGTTGACTTCAGGTTCGTACTTTTGAATACGTTCGTTTTTGTAAGCAATCGGAAGGACGGTCTTCTTTTCTTCAGTATCAGAAGGGCAAGTTATTCTGTATTATTTTTTTATAGTTGTTGGTAGCCAGGATTATTCCATAGTAGAAGCTGGTGTGAAATATTGCTTCGCCGTCATGTGGCTGGCTGGAGAAATGCCGTTGGGCCGTTGCATGGATTACCTAGAAAAGCACTTCGCGAGAGTTTTCATCGCGGTCATAAAGTCAATGCTGAACAGTGATTCCTTCGGCCTCGAGGATAAGGTAAGAGCAAATTTCTACTTCTTTGGTCGATGATGAGAATATGAAAATTATTTTCAGGCCACAGTTATGGTGTTGAGGCTTCGACTGGAGTTGAATCATCGTTGCACGTTGATGTCCGAAGTGCATGGTTCTACCGAGGAAAAGCATCCGCAGATGCATGTCCTGGTCACGAAATATTTACTCAAGTTGGATAAAGCTTCTTCCGGAGAATCCTCAGGCTTATCTTTCGCAGAAGATAATTTAATGGGTTAGTGTACCAGAATAATGACAGGCACCATTTTTCAGTTCATTTAACGTTACGGAATCACACCTCAATTATTTAGATGATCCTTCGGTTTTTAGTCGCTCCGATGCGTCGCTGCTTGATAAATGAATGGAAAAGGAGGATGAACTACAGTCCTGTAAAAGGATCAGAAATAAGAACACATTTTTGCGTGCATACGGAAGGGAAAATCTATCAAATTAAGCGTGTAAATTAAACCCCTTTGCCAAATTTAAATTCGAAAAAATGCGCGATTGGAACATTAGGTGTCAGTTACAAGATTTGTTTCAGACATATACAACAGTACTTTCATCTCCAGGTAAAAGTAAAAATTCTGTGAGAAGGCTCGAATCCTTCATTCCGGGGATTTCTTCCTCACATTCGTCAACAACCCACAAATAATCCTCAAATTCTATTTTGACAGATGAAGAAATGCCTGAAATGGAGATCTGACCGGAAGAATTTGGATTGGATGCTGAGTGGAGGGATACATGAAACAAAATTGTTGTTTCGCTTTTGTGAATTCTGTGATGCATTGTTGAACGCGCTGGTGTGAAACGAAGACGCTTCATTGATTTTTTTTAATGGGATGAAGTCATGTTCTGTAAGAGGTATAGGTTTGTTGTGTTCATGTTTTTCACAAGAATAATAAATTCAAATTTTTTTTTTCGAAGAGCTCATGCGATTGATTTTTCTTGATCAAGTAGGAGGTGGTTTTCAATCAAGACGAAAATGATGAATGAGCGCCGCACGGGACAGTTTAATCCAAATTCGCTCGTCCATCTACGTCATTTCTTGTGAGGAAATTCCATATGCGAAAACTGCATGTGCACAATCATTTCTGCGAAGAAAGTAGGATTGCACTGCACTGCTTTACGATTGAATCGTGGAACTTCTTGTTGGCTTCCAATCTGAGGCAAATGTGGTCGGTTTTTGCGATTGATGGCAGAGTTTCCTTCCTAACTAAATACAATATACTACAGTACTTTTTAAATTTGTATCTATATGTTGTACTTCCTTAGCAGTATTTATAACAAGTACGACATTTGCACATATTACCGCAGGTCGCTCGAACAGTACTGTACAATTCAGTACAGTATTGTCAGTACAGTAACGTCCGGTCACCACAGACAATACTGTACTGAATTGTGAAGTACTGTTCGAGCGACCTGGGTGACCGGACGTTACCGTACACTTTCAAACTCGACGCAACTCACTTCCATGCTGCCCCTCCAGAGGACTGTTCAGTGAGAGATACCAATCTCGAACACAACTTTATCACGCTATCTCTCCCGCAGATCTACAAGGATGCGACCCTAACGCCAACCTGGAAAAACATCCGCCGGAAAGGGCAACAGCACCTAACGGACCCCGCCGCCGAAAAAGACAACGAAACCTAACGGAACCAAGGTCACACACACGGACACATAAGGACAACCCCAAACGGAAGACTTCACTTCAGTCCAAACTTCTGCACTGACCACGTCTCCTAGCTGCTCCGTGTATCTTGTGTCTTGTGCATAAAAAACCCTTCTGTGTCCTCGTCAGAACCGACCGCCTATGACAAGAAAATATACTCTGCTCTTTTCACGTGTATATCATCTACGATTTCCAAACACTTACTGGGGGCTCGTCCGCCAACCTACACCACCAGACCCGACCACAACCATCACCATACCCAGGGATACGGAAACGTCCAAAGCCGCCAGACGGGCAGCCCTCGAGCTGGCCCAGGTCCAGTCAGCATGCGCAGCATCCCTCGGGCAACAGCAGGAACAGCCCACCCCACCTACGGAGAACGCCGCATCCGAATCATCGCTGGGCAGGCCGCCCAGTGCAATCTCCTCCACCTTGACGCCGCATCCGTGGGACTTCATCTCCTTGACGACACTGCAGCGCTTCACGGAGACCTACGTGGCCAAACGCCCGCCAACTACGGAGAAACCGAGCTATATCAAATTGCTCAAAAACCTGAACATCTTGCCGGTAACCCTCCTAATGTTCCAGATGTCCCACGCAGATACCGCCACATCAGCCAGCCCTCCAGGGCCCCGCATACTGCCACCTCCGTCGCAGTGCGTCCACGACCACCGCGCCCCAGACCTCCCAAAGCAGGACAGCGACGAGGATTTTGAGGACTACGCCATCCGTTTTCGGGAACTCCTGATCATCAACAATGTCGACGACAACGACAAGGTCAGGTGCCTCACCCACAATACCTCCCGCGACATCTCCAATACGGCCCGCCGCGCCTACGCCTCCGGCGCACACACGTTCGAGGACCTTGTCAAGGCAATCACCAGGTTCCACCCGACGCCGCAGTTCAAATGACTCTGGCGCTTCCAACACCTGCAAATCAACACCAACGAGACGTACCGCTGTTTCGCCAAGCGGTTACAGGACGACTACCAGCTGTTCCTCCGTCTAGCCCCAGACGACGTCACACCGGACCATCTGTATGTCATGCATCCAATGCTCATCGAACAACTCCTCCAGGTGGCTGATGCCCGCATCGCCAACAAACTCCGTGCAAAGCTCAACACAAAACCGGACATCCAGTGGGACAAACTCGTGGACCTAGCAGACAGCATTCGCAACCTGCTCGATGAACAATCCGACAGCACCGCCACTGCGACGATGCCCACAAAAAATCGGCCGGACCGCCAAACCTGCACCACGCCGGGCGCCAAGCTGTACTGCGACTGGCACCGCTCCCAGGGGCACACCACAGAAACCTGCCGCGCATGTTTTCGGGAAACCAAACACCCGGCCTATACCAAGCGGGACCGCGATGACAAGGAGAAGACGGACACGGCCCCGGCCAGCACCGGCAATACCGCTGCCAGCAGCATTCTCCCATGCGCCTCCTGCCAGAAGATGGGACACCACGCCAAAGAGTGCCCTCAGCTGAAGGGAAACGGATGGAGGGAGCAGTAACAGCGGCGCTCTGCTCTCTCACCACCGCAACCGACGCCTCCGACCCCATCCTCCTACAAGTTGCCGTCGGCGACCACCAGTGTGACGCCATGATCGACACAGGCGCTTCCCACTCGTTCGTGGAACGATAATGGGCCATGACACACGGCCTCCAGCTGCGCCCAACCAACGTCAACGTATCGACGGCTGACACATCAAACATCCGCATCACGGACATGGTCCAGGTCGACCTGCTCATACACAACAAACCTTACCCCACCACCCTATGGGTCCTGCCATGTGCCGCGCATCCCGTCATCATGGGCCGGGACCTATTGGGACAACTGCCCATCACCATCGGACTCGACGGCAACCGACTCTACGTCGGGTACAGATTCCACGCCAAACTCCGCGCAACCCCAAGCATGGCAACCGGCCAAGGCATCACGTTCATCGATGGGACAGCCAACGAATGGGACAAAATCCGCCGAATTCTGGTACAACACCAGGATGCAGTGTTCCATTGGTCGGGACATCATGGCTGCCTCCCCAAATACACCGTCACCCTGGAGACAACGACCGCCGCCCCGCCAGCTTCACCGCCTTTCCGACAGGGACCCAACAAGTTGGCCCCCTTCAAGGAGATCATCACCGACTACGTCGCCGCTGGGATCATCGAACCCGCAACGTCCCCGTACAACTCACCGGCATTTCTCACACCCAAGAAATCCGGTCGCGCCGACGCACCTGCAACCAAAAGATGGCGACTCGTTGAGGACTACAGAAAAATCAACACGCTGCTGGTTCCTGACAACTATCCAATGCCAATCATACAGGACCTGGTCGACGGGCTGTGACGCCGCAATGCCTACTTCTGCACCGTCGATCTCCACAACGCTTTCCACCATCTGCCAATTGTGCCTCAGGACCGCCCCAAGACCGCATTCTCCACCCCTCAGGGGCAGATGCAGTACGCGGTCCTCCCTTTTGGACTACAAAATGGGCCAGCCCTGTTTCAACGGGCCATCAATTCCATCCTGCGCCCGCACCTACTCACGTAGTGCCTGGCGTACATCGACGACATAATTGTCTTTGGGGAAACGTTTGACTCTGTCTGCCAGAACCTACAAGACGTACTCACCGCACTGGACAATGCCAGGGCATCAATCAACATCAACAAGTCCAAGTTCCTGGCTCGCCACATCGGATTCCTAGGGCTGGTCATTGACCAAACGGGGGCCCGGCCGGCCCCCCACAACCTTGCTGCTGACAAACAGTACCCGTGGCCCAACACCACAAAGGAGATGCAACGCTTCCTGGGATTGGCCACATACTTATGGGCCCACATCCCCCTCAACTTCGCGACAGCAGAAAAAGTACTGCGGAGCACCATCCCGGCCAAGCCGAGCACAACGCTGTGTTGGGACGCACCCGCCGACCAAGCCTTTTGGGACCTAAAACAGGCCATTGCACACGCAGCACGCTTGGAGCGCTACGACGAAGCACAGCCCATCGAAGTCCATACGGATGCATCCGCCTCCAGCCTGGGCGCGGTGCTGATCCAGATCCACCCCAACAACGGGCCCGCCGTCATCCAGTATGCCAGCCGGGTGCTCACCGATGAGGAGACCCGGTACACGAACACGGAACGCAAACTCCTGGCCATGGTCTGGGCATGATCACCAATCACCAACCCCTACTGGGCAAGCTCAAATCCTCACGCCTGATACGCCTGCAGATGAAACTGGGCCAGTACCAGGGCGAGATGGAATACCGGCCCGGGGTACTACTCCAGGCACCCGACGCACTTAGCCGAGTCTTGATCCTGGCCGCGGACCTACGCACCACCGTCCACCCGGGCCAAACCCGCAAAGTTATTGAACGATACCACCAAGAGTTGGGTCATGCAAATTGGAAGAAGGTGCTACAAACGATCCATGCA
This sequence comes from Notodromas monacha, assembly GCA_905338405.1. Classification (NCBI taxonomy): domain Eukaryota; kingdom Metazoa; phylum Arthropoda; class Ostracoda; order Podocopida; family Cyprididae; genus Notodromas; species Notodromas monacha. Next base: position 84,328 of record CAJPEX010000684.1, read on the forward strand.
CGCTTCACATGGCCGCACATGCGACACACAATTTGGAGGCAACTCGTGGATTGCCCGGAGTGCTTTACATACAATGACAGCTCCCAGATCACAGGGGAAAAGATGCAGGGCCTCCCAGGGGCCAAACCATTCGACCGCCTCTGCATCGATTTTTACGGGCCACTCCCTTGTTCTACTGACCGCCTCAAGTACGCATTTGTTGCAATCGACCAATACTCTAAGTTCCTGACAGCCATCCCCGTGCTACGCGCGGACACCAGCACAGCCATCAGTGCAATCCACACCATCTTCCAGGACGTGGGCAAATTCCGCACAATTCACTCCGACAGGGCGGCAGTGTTCAAATCACAAGCATTTTGCCAATTCCTAACACAGGCCAACTGCGAGCAGCACATCGCCCAGGGCAACCATCCCGAAGGCAATGGCACATGCGAACGCGCCATCCAAACCATTGGGCAAATCCAGGCCAAACTCGCAAAAGGCGACTCAAAAAATTGGGACCAATACTTACCTACAGCAGTGGCGGCATACAATCTCACGCCGCATACAACCACAGGCACAACGCCCAGCGAACTCTTCTGGGGCACGCCTCCACAACTTCTTGCAGATGACCACTTTGGCGTGGACACCCCCGCTACGGTCGATCTCCCGGCCATACAACAGCATCTCCAACGGCAGCAGGCACAGGCCCTCCGACAGGCCAACCGCAGCAAACACCCGATTTTCCAGCCAGGGGACATGGTGGTGGTCCGGCCACGTATGGCCTCCTCCAATATCCATGCTGCATCCCGACGTTTCTGCAAAAAGAGACTTGGACCCTTCATGATCATCCGGCTCCACATGCCCGGACGATACGCAGTGGGCGTCGACGCACGGATTGCCATACTTCCAGCCTGGGAGCTCCAACCCTGGGCCCACAGGCCACGGGCACCCCAGCCCGGATACGACAAACACTTGACATACCTGCAAGCAATGCCGCCCCCGCCAAAACCGGACGTCAGGATGCAGCACCACTACACGCGCAGCAGCCACGACGCAGTGACAACGGCAGCGGTCTGCAAGCACCTTTATTGCACGGCCGCCCGCAACCACACACGGTGGCCATGCCTACTATCTGGGGCCACTGACCCCGTGGCCATGACCCCGGGCCCACCAGCCCAATTGAGCGACAGACACTTGGCAACAAGCGTCTCTTTGGGGGGGGGGGAGAGTGAGAGATACCAATCTTGAACACAACTTTATCATGCTATCTCTCCCGCAGATCTACAAGGACGCGACCCTAACGCCAACCAGGAAAAACATCCGCCGGAAAGGGCAACGGCACCTAACGGACCCCGCCGCCGAAAAAGACAATGAAATCTAACGGAACCGAGGTCACACACACGGACACATAAGGATGACCCCAAATGGAAGACTTCACTTCAGTCCAAACTTCTGCACCGACCACGTCTCCTAGCTGCTCCGTGTATCTTGTGTCTTGTGCATAAAAAACCCTTCTGTGTCCTCGTCAGAACCGACCGCCTACGACAAGAAAATATACTCTGCTCTTTTCACGTGTATATCATCTACGATTTCCAAACACTTACTGTTCCCTACCACTCCATCCATCAACACCAAAAATGAGTGACTTCATAAACTGCAATAAGGTTTAATGAAGAACTCCTCCTTTTCACAAACATGACATCTATTTATTAACAGGTCACAGGTAACACACAGTTAAGAAGTCAGGAGATGTTACTGAGTCAAGAGCTAAGATCGAAGTGACGAGTCGGGGTTCCTCTCATTGCCTCCTCCACAAGTGGTTCCGGTGGTGGTGCAATGACCTGCTCAGGTGATGTTGCAAGAGGTGGTTCCGATGATGATGCAAGGATAACAGGTGGTTGGGAGTAAACACGTGGGGAGACACATGGCTGTTTGCCCTTACGCCAGTACGGACGTCTAGATGGCGCTGTGTCAAGTAAAGGGGAACCCTTACTCTCCCCCCCCCCCCGGGAAAAAGATGGCGCAGTCGTCTCTGTTTCACGGCTCAAACAA
>CAJPEX010000685.1:0-74309 GCA_905338405.1 Notodromas monacha
AAAGTTTTCTGTTCATTCATTCATTGATTGGCTGAACTGTCAGAAAAATTTGATTTTTTAAAATGCCCTTCTATCTTACTTAACCAACTTTCACAGATCTCCAAAGTTTGAGGAACATTTCAGACATTGCTTAATTTTTTAACAGTAAGAGCTCTTCAAAGCTGTATCCAGCTTCAAGAATAATAAGTTTAGCTCTGGATTGATTGTTAAGGTAAACTAGTATTGAACATAGCTGGAAATGTTCAATCATCAGCAGAATATATTTCCAAGCAAAAATATTTCCAGAGTTTTTTCACAGCAGAGAATACAGTGAACAAGAGCATATATACAGATAGAGTAAAGAAGAAACAGGAAAGAATACAGCACAAAGAAGGCAAAGTAAGGAAGTAAAAAGCAGCAGATGAATTGGAAACTTATTTTTCTCTTTTTTCAGGCTGAAAGATGTTGGAGCAATGCCATTGGTATTGCCCCAGAATTGCAGAATGGCAATGGGAACTCAATTGCAGGCAATATATTGCCTTCTTAAATGAAGTTGCTGTGGGACTTTGGCAATACAATCCCAATGCACTCATGCTCCCTTATTCTAATGCTGGGGCATAGGAGGGTGACCAAAATGATGTTTCCTCAATGTTTCAGGGACAACACCATGCCAATGCTTCTGCAATGCAATTTACAATGCCAGAATTATTTGCTGGGCACTGACATTTCATCAGCTTACTACTTTTTTAATTGAAAAATGTTGCAAATTGAAAAAGCTAAGATTCAGGAGGTAAACACATTTTTGGCTGAATTTTGTAAGATTTTCAAAAATGTTTTTATATCTCTGGCTGTAATTCTGTAAACTTTCCAGAATAAAAAAACAATTTAGAACACATCTTTGTGCATGTAACTGGAAAAAATGTAAAAATTGGTTGGAATCTGAATTTCTTTTTCATTTTCAGAGTCAGCTAAACAGACTTTGATCCATAAGCCAGAAGGTTATGGTCTGTAAACTGGGGAGATTTTTGGAAACAGAAATGATCTGTAACCCTAAGATCTGTAAGCCAAGTGGTCTGTAAAGCTGTGGTAAACTGTGCTGAGAAGAATGATGAACAGTATGGTGATGGATACAATGAAATATATGTATCCATGATCTCTAAAGTGTATATGTATATCACTAATATCTTTGGCAACAGAGCTGCAGTGCTTTGGAGCTAGTAATCCTTCAACTGGGTTCATTTCCTGATTTTTTAATTTGTGGAGCATTCCTTCAGATGTGCTAATGACCAACAAAAATCTGTGGGTATGGAATTATTTATGACCAGTTGAGTATTCAACAGAATGTCACTGATGGAGCTCTTGTCAAAAATTGGGAATGGAGATTTCCCCCTGTCACTGGGGTACTGATTATTACATAAGGGAACAAAATTTTGAATTTGCCAAGATATAGTGAGTGAGACACTTCTGGCCATCATTTTTTTTTGTCATGAAGCACAGGTTTGAAGTTTTAAAAAACCTTTCCATGCAACCATTTGGCATGAATCACAGATTTAATTTTAAAAACCTCACTAGGCCACCACTTTTATCATGGGTTCAATAAATGGATCTCACTCATCTCAGACAAAGGGATTGCACTTTGGAGCCAGCAAAGGATACGTTTTAAGGACTCATTTATTGTTCAGAGGAATTACTTCTCAGTTCCTTGCCCTTGCCATTTGGCTGCTTGTGGAATGGTTGAATGGTTGTTTGTAACGGTAGAATGGGTTCAGGATTATCAGTAATGATTGGGAGGTTATATGATTGGTTGGTCAACTCAATATAATCGCTAAATTTGATATCAAATTAAAAGACCCTTCAACACTTGATTCTCACATCTCCTCTCAAAGAGGAATGAAGGTTTTTTTTTTTTTACTTGGGTGCTCACACTGGGTCAGGAAGGAATACAGTGATCTTGGGCCATGATTGGCCAATTCAGGCATAATCCAAGAAGTCACAACTGCTTTTTTGTCTAGGAGTGTGGCTCAGTGAGTCTTGCCAAATAAGGATTTTTGTAAGGTTCACTGGCCTCAATAGAAATTGGGCTTTTTTGTCTGGTTGAGTTTGGATCCTGGAGCATTGCCATGCTTGGGATGCGAAAAAAGGTGTCCTTTTGAGGTAGGTGGGTAGGGGGTAGGTAGGGGAGGGGGGATGTGACCTGAAAAATTGGAACAATCAAATTATGCTCATACAAAGAAGACTGGTTTAAATGACCCAGAATGTACAGGAGCAAAGTAGCATGAATGTGGGATCTGTGTGAAGGCGTCTGGAAAAAAAGTGAGACATGTGCACCATCCTGATGCACTATGCATGTTTTGAGGAATGGCATGAAAATGAGATGCTGTCTGAGGTAGGAATCATTAAAACTTTTTTACTGGAGATGACAATGTAAAAAAACAGAATTTTTTCTGCTGTATCGACTGTGACGTAGATGAATTGAAATCATGTGCGGAAGAACATCGAACAAATTTGCAGATTTTGTGTTTTATTAAGGAATTGTCCCTCTGGTGGTTATTATCCCTAAGGGATACGCCTTTTCTCCAAGAAGCTGGAAGGAACAGGACGGTTCTAGACTCAAATTCAGTTCCAGCTTAAATCCAAAGCTGCTCTCTGATATTTCCACATGAATTGATGGTTGTCAGAGAAAATTTCGAGGATGTATGTCGAAACAAGCATATCCAGGCTTGTTGGGTCGGAGGGACCCGGGGACGCATCCTGCGTCGTTCTTCTGGAAGATCGATGCATCCAGCACAAGAGTCGCAAGGCGGTGAGGATGATTTGTCTCCATTTTGTGGGATGATGCTTTGCCACAGCGATCAAATCGTCTGGTCTTCTTGAATTTCATTCGTGTCACGGCACAACGTCGATTGCCAACCACTATTTCCTCTTTATGTGCCCAACACATGCTTCTGTGCCGTGGCTTTTGTGTGGAGCTCCTTCCGCGTGCGAACCGGTTCTTTCCCTTCTTTCAATTCCTCCAAAATGTTTTGTGATTTTTCCGAACATTACGTGTTCCAAGCACTCATGCCATCACCCCACACGTTTAACAAGGACTATAACGCATCTTTTAGAATAGTTTTAGGTTATCACAAAGCAGCCTTCTCCAAGAATTGGCTGAAGGATCAACCGGTGCTATGGAGAAATTATTTCCGCTCCGAATAAAAAAGCGAAATATACTATACGCGGTCTAGAGACTCTAGAAAAAGCCTCCCCTTCCCCCCCGCCTTCCACAAGCAGCAAATGAATAATTCACCTCTTGGCATAAATGTTTTCAAAAATTTTGCAGGAATGCAAGATTCTTTGTGTTAAATGCATCATCATGTGCTGCGGTGGAAAATTCGGCTTCTGCACGGTTCTGGAGGCTGAGAAGGTGGGTCAAGTTTTGCAACCGGAATTTTATGAGAATGCCTGTCAGAGGAGGGTTTTAACAGCAAAATGCTTCCATCATCAAGGCTTGAATGGGATATTTTTGAAAACTGTTTACCACCATTCAATCAAGCCAGGAGTAATTCCGCGAATTGAACCTGCCTACTGGTGTGCAACAATGACGCCAACAACATCCCTCAGGCAATTCCAGGGTGGTGATGGATTCAATTAACACTGGCAGGGAGAGCAGAATGATGAGACTAAGCCCCAGTCGTTCGACGTCTCCGGCGGCTTCGTTTGTTACCTCTCCTGTTTTTGTTGCCTAGTATAATTCACATTTGCATAACTAGCCCTGGTGTGTCCGTGAACCGGGGCTGTCTCTAGTGAGCAAGGGTTTCTCCTGACTTGGAGCAGGAAAGCCTGCTGAAGCAAAGCGGGCCCCGCTCTTGCTTCAGAACTGTCTTCCCATTAAACATACAATGATTGCTTAGAACTATGGAATGTCCCAGTTTTGTTTTTAACACGAGGAGCCTTTCCACATGACATTGCAAGGCCAAATTCGAATGCCGTTGAAAACTTCCCAGAATTTCAACAGGCATGAATTCATCAAAAGAAATAACATTTTTTTTTAATAAACCACTGATATCTATAATGCCTTCGACCTTGCACAACTAGGTACAGTATCTACAGAGGCGAACCCCTAAATTCTTCAAAAGCAGTATGACAGTGATCATTCATGTTTTACTTATTCTTCACGAGAACATGCTGACAATTTGTCATAGTCCCCCCCCCCCCGAAGTTCTGGAGGTATCTGTACTGTGCTCACCTGAGCAGATCAAATTTCCATCAGGGTTCCTTGGACATTAGAGCATTCTTCAATCACGGGCATAAACAAGTCAACGAAATATATGTACAATCACTCAAGTACTCAGTAAAAAAATAAGCATACAGAATACATGAGTTTTAAATTGGCGTGACTAAATGGGGTGTCCTCCAAGACATGCATAGGAATGGAATGTGAGGAGTTTTCTCAGGCCTTGAAGACCTGATTTTCACAGAAAAATTCTATTGGTAATGTTTTGAAGGCCAAACTGTGGTTGAGCAGATTTGGGTGTGCAATGTTGGGTAATTCTTGTGTTTCTCCTGGTGGAGTGCGGGTCTCCTGATTTTTTTTCTCCTGAACAACGGGATGGTGGAATAAGGTTATAATTCCAACACTGGATAACTGTTGCCAAGCCTAACCTTGAACAAAGTTGTAAAAGAAATCTCCCTGCACTTCACAACTGGACCAACCTGGTACAGCAAAAAATTCTTTGTGTTCCAAAATCTGTGGTAATACATGAAGACCAGGTTATTCCTAAAGATGATATTCCCAGGCAACTGTAAATTGTGAAGAGATTATTCCAGGCTGGAGGTTGGGCCAGACAATGTTATTCCAGCCACTCATAACAATGGATTGTTTTTTGGTATATCAAAAATGAATTTCTACGTTTATTCACTTGCAGGGATGTTATCTGCCTTTGTTTTGTTCCTCTGATTTGGTAGCTATCTCCCTCTCTCTCCCTCTCCCTCATTCTCTATAATGTATTTTCATGATCCAAAATATGGGCTGAAGTGTATATTTCTGCGGGTGTATTTGTTGAACAGTTCTTAGTGCACCTAAAGAGGGAAAAAGGGAGGTGTGCCACTACAAGAAAGCAGTTTGTCTCAATGGAAAAACTGTGATGTATATGAAAAGCTTGCATAAGTACGAGAAACGTACAATACTCCTGGGGAGTCTTATAGACTACATTTAACAAACTACATCGTTTTTTAATTCAGAACCCAATACCCTTTTGTACTTGTCACTGTTGAGTACGCCGTTGTTGAGTGTCTGTCACACATTATTGTTGTAAATTTGAGACAAAGTGCTCAAGTCCAACTTTCTGGAAGAGAAATTGACACGAAAAGAAAAGAGTAAAAGAAACCGGGCAATCAGCCAGTTAACTAGCCTGTCCTCAATTAAAATGGCTGAAGTTTAAGTTTAATGTACAGTATTTCAAACCTATTGTTAAGCACAAGACAACAGGTAATCTCCAAGGATTCAAAAGAGTTTGACGTTGCCTTTTAAACGTAGAGGTCTCATCACGTGTGTTCGCAAGTGGTGTTTTTAGAGTCCTTTTCACTTCGGGAAAGAGCGGTGGTTATCGTTCTGAAACTTTTATTTTAGTTCCTGTCTTTTCGGACCCTGCTGTGATTGGTTTGCACTCTTGTCCTAAATCTTGGTTGTCCTTGGTTCAAATTTTCTACAGCCTTGTATTTGATGTTCCTCTCTATTTATTTTAACGGATTTTCAACAGTTTCCTTTTTCAGATTAGTTTTTTCAAGATTCTTCTAGCTGTGGTGATGGAATTGATTGATCATACACAGCTTTTTTTATCCATCTTCAATGCTGATTGCTGAAACACTTCATGTTGGAAAAGACAAAGACCTCAGTTCTACTGGCAGGATGTGACAAATTTCAGCATCTGTAACTGGAAGTACACATAATTGTAGCAATAATTTTTGGTTTAGACATTCAATATAAAGGTATGAGTTGAATTAGCAAGACACCAAGCTGTAGGTGCTTTGATAGATAGATTGATTAATGTGTACAACGGAAAATTTGCATCTCCAGAGTAGTGCACACAAGCGTTCACCACAAAAATCTCAGGAAAAGTGAAGCCCTTTCTCGCCACCAATAGCAAGACTTTGAAAATAAAATCAAGGACAGAAAAGCCTTCCTGCTGTGATTGGTTTGCACTCTTGTCCTCAATCTTGGTTGTCCTTGGTTCAAATTTTCTACAGCCTTGTATTTGATGTTCCTCTCTATTTATTTTAACGGATTTTCAACAGTTTCCTTTTTCAGATTTGTTTTTTCAAGATTCTTCTAGCTGTGGTGATGGAATTGATTGATCATACACAGCTTTTTTTATCCATCTTCAATGCTGATTGCTGAAACACTTCATGTTGGAAAAGACAATGACCTCAGTTCTACTGGCAGGATGTGACAAATTTCAGTATCTGTAACTGGAAGTACACATAATTGTAGCAATAATTTTTGGTTTAGACATTCAATATAAAGGTATGAGTTGAATTAGCAAGACACCAAGCTGTAGGTGCTTTGATAGATAGATTGATTAATGTGTTTTCTAATAATTTTGGCTTTGAGTTGTTTCTTGGGGATATTTGATTTTGTTGGATTCATTAGTTTTGTGGTTGGCTACTTGTTTCAGTTTGATTTTGTTGTTCTGTTGAGTCTTGTTCTTTTTATTTTTGCTTGATTGGTTTAGGACTTTTTTATGTTCTTTGTGGTTTTTTTGTGGCCATTTCAGAACATGGTCTTTCAGAGCAATCTTCTTCTTTGTCAGGTGATGTTCTGCTTTGCAGGATGGATGCTAGACATCTTTAATTTTGTAGGATTCTCATTCCATAGATCATATTTTTGAGTGGATCTTGTGTAATGTGGTTTGAAATGGAATTAATAATTTTTCCTTTTATGAGGAATGCTTCGACTACAGGCCAGCATCTGAGATCTGATGTGATCAGATATCTGTTTGAGGTTGTCTGTTCTGAGGTTGTTTAGCTACTGAGAATCCTGAGAGCTTCACCATCCAATGAGGCTTTAAGTTACATAAATGTATTCACTTTAGATAATTTAGGATGGTGTAGAATGTTGTTAACAAAATAGTCCCTCCATGCTAAATGAGTCAATGTTTAGGGTACGTTAAAAAAGGATAGGTTATGTCCTATATGGTGAAGAATGAACTTAATAACGAAAGTTATGAACTTTTCTGTCAGACTAACGGAAAAGTTGTCTTCGACGGTGAACCGGTTGTTTTCGGTGGACAGTTCATCAAATTCAGATCCCCCTGAATGATCTGTTTGGTAATCCCCTTGGAGGCATTGGAGAAAGGAGTCCCTTGACTCGTTATCTCTCTCTCCAAACCAGGAATCAAACACAAAGATCCCACTACTGCTTCCGCACGGATCTGAACATTTCTACATATATTTCTCTGTGAGCAATCCCAGCAAATTATATGGCCATTGCAACCTGTATTGCAAAGCCATTGGCATTGCATTGGTGGGCAAACATTGGTGCAATGCCTGTTTGGGCACTGTCTAACATCCAAGAAGAGATGTTGCCCAGGGCGTTTCCCAATGCATGCCAGAATGCATTTCCTGATGCATGCCATAATTCCTTTTGTGGTCTTTGTACTGTATTCTTTCCTGTTTCTTCTTTACTCCATCTGTATGGTATTTTAAAAATATTCTATGCTTCTGAAGACTCCCTTCCTTTGAATCTGTTGTCCTGATGATGCTCTTGGGTTTCAAAATGTGGACATCTGGGTGAGAGTCAGTAGATTACACAACAACTTGCCCAGCAACAAGTTGCACAGTGACAACTCACGCAGCAACAACTCACACAGTGTAACAACTCACACCATTTTTTCACACCAATTTTTCCTTTTTTAAATTTAGTTTCTGGCAAAAATGTATACTTTATATGTACTTTCTAGAGATGTAGAATTTGTAGATTCTCTTTTGTCATAAATTAATTGTATGCTTTTACAAAAAGGGGTTCAAGAACATAAAAAATGCCAAGATAAATTTGCCAAAGGAACAGGATTCTGTTCATCCTAAATTTTTGAAAGCTCATGTTTTCAAGCTAGTCAAGGATAATTTTGTCCTCTTTTGTTCTCAATTGATTGCATGAATTTCCTATGAAATTGTTATTCAAATTTGTATAAATGTTTATGGAATCTAGTAAAAAATAATCCCCCCCTTTGATCTTTCTAGGAATTGAACCCCAGTCATTTTTATGGCTCACAGCAATTTTCAAAATTTTCACAGGGATGTTTGTGAAAGAATGTTTTTGTGATGCTCAGCATATGAACAAAAAATCCAACATATTTTATTTTAATATCCTTCAATTTTATACCTTGTGTTTTTTATTTTACTGTATCTACATAAGAGGTGATAATGTTTTCCCATGTCTTTATGCTCTTATACCATTCAAAACTGAAGGTATGTACAAAAAGATGCATGAGATAATGTTTGCTAAAGTTCCTGATGTATAGCTCAAATGCTGCATTGTTGATTATGAGGTGGCAATCAGGAATGCATTTGTTTATGTGTTCCCAAACATTCAGATATATGTACAAGAGACAGATATTTCCAAACATTAAATTGATGCAAGAAAAGTTCTTTGGCATTTCTCTCTCCAATTTACCTTCCATCTTGCTAATTAAAAAAATTACCTCCAGCAGAGAGGGACTCCCTTCTCTCTTTTTCACTTGAATGTTTTTTCAGCAGTGAATGCCAACATTTCTATGTACTGTACAGAGGTTATCAGTATTAAATTCCTCCGTGTCCTGTCAGCCGCAGGTGGGTCAATTCACAGTTGCGCACCTGCTGGTCGTCAAGTGCTGGTTGGTTCAACCGCCAGCCAGGGCAGTTCTTGGCCTTCCCAATCCCCAGCCCACCAAACTGCGGTTTGGTCACCCAATTGTTGGGGTACCCAAACAATCGGGTCACAAGAATCATGCTCATTTTTTTTCAGAATTCAATGAGCTGAATGGTATCCTACCACAGATTTTTTTTTTCAAAATTTCAGCAATGTTAGGTTAGGTTAGGTCAGTTTATGTTATGTTAGTTTAGGTTAGGTTAGGTTAGGATATGTAAGGTTAAGTTAGGTTGGGTTTGATGAGTTTTTTCTTTTTGTGAAAATTTGTATAAGATGAAATTTTGTAAAAATAAATAATAATCTGTGGTAGGATACCATTCTGCTCACCAAATTCTAGAAAGAATCAGCTTGATTCTTGTCACCCAATTGTTTGGGTGCCCCAACAATTGGGTGACAGGCCCGCAGTTTGGTGGACTGGGGATTGGCAAGGCCAAGGACTGTCCTGGCTGGCGGTTAGACCAACCTGCTCTTGGTGACTGGCAGGTGAGCAACTGTGATTTGAATGGCTGACGGATGACCCGGTACCAAATTCCTCAAATGCCCATTTTGTGTTGAAATATATTGATTGGAATCAGTTTAAATGGGAGACAATTTTTATTTTCATGGAATTATGGTATTTTGTACATAAAACACCAATTGAAAATCATATAATGTATGTCTAAGGGAAACTGAGACTTAACTTAGGAACATTTTGACTTGGGGACACTCTTGATGCACCAATTATGTCCACATCTTGGAGTCTCACTGTTTATTCAATGATGATCCTTGTTAGATGTACATGAGGAGAATCCTCATTGCATATATTTCACAAGCATTCTTGATACATATTCATAGATTGAATCTTTGGTACATATACATAGAGAGAATCCTTGTTATGTATACATTAAGAGGATGCTGCTTATGTATACATAGAGAGAATAATTTCTGAATATTCAGGAAGGGAATCACTGTTGAATATACATGAAGAGAATCCTCATTATGTCAAAAAGTGAGAAAAGGCATATTGGATGAATGGATTTTGTAGCCCTTAAAGCTTTGTTGCTGGAACTTTTTCAGAATGTTCTAACCTTTTTGTGAATTCATGACAGAGTTCAAGGTTAACTTAACTTTTGGTACAATAATTCCAAATCAAGCCAAAAAGTTATATATTGATTTGAAATTCTGTACAGAATTCAAGCATGAAGATAAAAACCTTGTAAGAAAAAGTGCCAGAAAGAGAAATGCAAGGGCTACAAAATCCATCACTTGGTTTTGCCTTTTCTCTGAATTTTTGGCAGATTTTAAAATAAATGTAACTATTGGTACAATAATTTCACCAGTCTCTCCATAGCCTCCTTATGTGTGGGATGGTACTTTGTGGCCCTATTGGATGGTTTTAGGTTTAGGGTTAAGGAGGGGAGGGTTCCATTGTAATGGGTCAAGTTTATCTGGTGATGCCAGTGGAGAGAAGATGCCAATCAATGATTTGAAAAAGCTGCCAATCAATTTCATGTTTAAATAAATGATTGAGCTTGGTGCAAACAGAGCTAGGCAGGTCTATCTGCTTTGGAATTTTTGAAAGAACGAGAGCTTTTCATCTCTTTCAGGGAAGTTTCGGAAGTATAATCTTGAAACTCTCTGATCCTCAATTGATCTCCTGGTTCCCTTTCCTGATAATTGGGCTATTTTGTTTCCTGAGTCGGTGAAATTGTCTCGGCTTTCTCAATGCAGCAGAGTTGTTTTATGACTTGCCTTGAAATAAAGCCAAGTCATAAGGAATAAAAATAATAATGGAACATCCTTCCAGGGATTATTTGCCCCAGAAACCAGTTTTACTCTCATGAACTCCTGGAAAATTCAACCCCACCTCTCCCTTTTCCCTGAAACTGTTCCATCACTTGATGTAAGTATATGCAGTGAAACCTCTTTAAGTGAAATTACAGGGGACCAGGAACAAATTTTGACTCAGGGAGGTTTGACATACTGTACTGATATTCAACTGTATATCCCTTGAATTCTCCAAGCACAACAGTGTCAACTGCCTATTGCATGTCAAATGAATTATAAATATGGTTGAAAGTATGTGCAAAATGTATCATCATAGTAACTTCATAGAATACTGCCATCATACTTGGGAAAATTATTTAAACTTGAAATATTTGACAAGAACCCTTCAACAGAAATTTCAACAAAATGCTATGTGTACATTTACACCTCAAGCACAGAGATCAGGGCACAAGAGTCAAACTCTCAAGGAATTTCCATTCAGAACATGAATGGATGTGTAAGACTATTTGGCTTGTAGGAAATTCAATGTATGACAAAACTTCCTATACTGAATATACCCACTAAATGCAATGTGATGAGTGTAATGCCAGTTTTGTGTTACAATACTATAGAAATAAACATGTTGTGTGCATAGTTCAGTGGCTAACACTACAGACCCTGGGTTGTGGGGTCAAAGTTTGAATCCACACAGGGTCTGTGAATTTTCATGCGTTATGCTTGCCTTGATCTGTTGTTTGTTGACACTCATGTTATTCTGTGCATGTGGGTGTTTGGATGAGTGTGCAAGATAGAGTGGATGAATAGTGAGAAAGGTATGAATCCTTGTCGCACATACATTACAGTATATGTAATGATTTTCTCATGAGTTTTCATGACTTCACGAGTGTTTTCTTGAAGTGATCAGCATACTAAAATCTACGTAAAAGCATTGCTCCATCATATCAAGCATATTAAACACTGGGATTTTTAATGTAAGCAGTTGGTGAAAACATACAGCACACAGAGAAAAGGGAGATCTCTCTTCAGTCCTTCTTTTTTTATTTTTTACAAGAAAAGCTTTCAGAACAAGACATTTTTCATCTTCTAGTCTGAGCCATTTGAAGAGAACCCTGCGGCGGATACACGAATCTACTGCATCCCGGTCCTTTTATGCAGGAAAAGGATGTCTCCTTCAGTTTGCAGCCTTCACAGGCGTTAGTGGCGAGAAAAGCAGGTCCCTGCTATGGTACAATTCCTTTCCCCTTCAACCTCGCGGGGGAGATCCTGGGGAGCAGACCAGAAGAAACCGGCCCTGATGGAGGCGTTTGCAGGAAGGAAAAAACCCCCGCTTGCCACAGGGGCTGCGACCCAGAAAGTGGCAGGACTCGGGTCCGCGTCGGCGTTGAAATCGTTGCTATATACTGAATGTCGGGGCTGCAGCATCCAGCTTCAGTTTGGGCCGAGCGTTGTCACAGCCAAGTATCCTCCCTGGTGATGTGCGCAAATCCATTCGATTAGTATCCTCCGTCAGTACTCACAGGTCCCAGGTTCGAATCTCGGGAATCAAAAGGGAAGTACTGTAGGTTTTCTGGCGCATAAAGAAGTTGAATTTTTTTTTATCATGAGGGTTTATGGACAGAGGGTCGGTCTGAAGTTACAGTTATTCTACTGCTGGAATCCCGTTTTGACGGTTCATATTTTCTACAGGATATGTGTTTCTGAGTACACTAAATTCACAGGTGGAATTCCCTCGGTGAAACACGCATCCCTTGTATCAGCTTTGTCTTACTCGGGCTACCATTCCTGTCTGTTAGAGGACGTGCAGTACGGAAGTTTTCAGGAAGCAAATGAACTCCATAGTTTCTTTCTGTGAACCAAGAAAACAAGCCCAGAGGAGGGCATTTGCAGTGAGGAGAAACCCATGCTTCTTCCGGATAAGGCTGAAGATTCCAGTCTCCAATCTTATCCGGCAGAAGAATGCCTCTGTAGGAAGAAAGCACATTAGAGTACGTTAAAATATAATGATGTGTTGGACATTAAATCAAGGACGGACTTGTTTTAACTTCAATTGATGCAAATAGATTGTTCAAATACTTGCAAATATATATGCAAAAACATGGAGTTTCCCTTGAAAGTGGATTGGAGTCCCATCTGAAGTAACTGAAGCAATTACCTTTCTTAGCAAAGTACCTTTCCTTGCTTTCTTCATTTTAGCACAAAGAGAATATAAAGGTCTTCGTTTATGCTTCACCAGAATGCGAGGCAAGAAACTTTCGAAGTAGGAAATGATTCCGATTGACTCTACCAGACGTCACCGGGGGGAAAAAAAGCCTAAATAAGCTGCTAGTTCAAAGAAAAATTAGCCTTCTGGATGGATTGAACAAAAAGGAGCTTGTTTCTTTCAAAATCCCCGCCAAAAAAAACGGTGAAAAATGTACGGTTAAATGAATTTTTGCAGGAATTTAGATCCCAAACCGAATCAATTAGAAGTGCCCAAGTAAATTTTTTGCAAACTGTTAGTAGATGTTCCACTTCAGACATGCCAAAAAACATGGACAATTGTCACTGTGTTGGGACAGGACTAACAGAAAGGGGCCTTATTTGACACTTCATAATGAATAAGCGAGAACACAGTGATCACTCATTATGCAGTATGGCCCTCCTTTCAGGAGAACCAAAAGATTTAATATGACATTCAATGACACAGAACAGGACTATGCTGGTGGCAGTTGGGTAGACATTTTCAAAAAAGCTGAGGAAGAAGACGCATATGAATTCCTTTAACAACTAAAAATCCCCACTACCACTCACTAAGTCACTAGAGACTGTTTTCAAAGTAGCCTGCCAGTGACCGGATTTCTTTTCACTCCATGATGAGTTTTGCCGACATTTGACTAATACGTGGAGGCTTTCAAGAATTTTACAGCCCTAACAACACCATGACATGTTCACCATCTCCATTCCTGATCTACCCAGTCCTGGCAGCATCTGCCAGCATGGGGCCAAAACAAAATTTCACCTTAGGTTCAGGTCAGCCTTATGGAGTAGCAAGCCAAGGAACCCTTCAAAGTGGGCCAGTGCACAGATGTCACCACCCAGGGCCATGGACATATTCTCTGTGGCGCCTTCAAGCATGGAAGAAGTGTTACTGCCAAAATAGTCAAGATCCAGGAGCAGATATCCCAATATCCCTGATAAATATGATTAGTTGGCTCAGGGTTGGAAGTTCAATTCCATTTCACTGGAGATTGCAGAGTATGCTTGACAGTCATATAGCTGGGGCCAATCATGTCCCAGGTTTGGGATACAGACAAATCCAGACAGACAATCGGAGAATGGAAAAATCAAGACAGAAAATTTGAGGCTGTGCCAATTTGAATCAGGGACAATTTGAGGAAGGGTTATTCAGAGACATGAATGATTAAAGTCATTCGAATTTTAATTTTCTGGGTTTTCCAAGATTACACCCCCCCCCCCCACCAAACTCTGTACACGACATTTTTTTACACAACTTTTTTCACTTAACCCTAACACAAGGATGGGTCCTTTCCCATTGTAGAACTATAACTTGTGATTTTCTTGGGGGCCCATTTTTAAACTTTGTTCGAGGCCATGAAAGCCAAGTCAGGTGGCATAGGGTAAAGTTGGACATTGTCTGGCAAGAACCTGTTGTTGACATTTCCCAAAGATCCACTTCTTCCACTAATCTTTGGTGACCTCTAAATGGGAACCCTTCTGGCCCCTAAAATGAAAGGGGCGAGAGCCTGAAAATAATGAAACTAATCCAGGCATGGGATAAAAAAAAACTCAGCCCAGGCAATGTTATTTTCATTTTCTGGGGGAAATTTGTCTGTGGTTTTCAGAAAAAAGGCCAGAATTTTCCAGACTTTTCCCTAGATGCCCTGTTCTGCTTTTTTTTTTCAAAATTTATCGCACAGGCACCAAATTTTGTGAAAAAGTCTAACTTCCTTGCTCAAGGGTTAAGAGGACCTTGGTTTTCCCAAAATCCTTTTAAGAACTATAAAAAGGGGAATAGGGCTTTTTGAACAATTTAAAGAGTTCTTTCCCATGTTCTGTTGTCTGTCAAGGATGAATTTTAAGAAGAATCCTAGTTGCTTAATTACTACAATTAAAGTATTAACTTGAGTACAACATGCCCTTCAGTAAGAGGCGCATCACAGATTTTCTGTGTGAAAATCCCCCAAAAACTTATCCCCATGTATGATGCACACCCCATTTTCAGTCATACAAAATTATCAATATATATTAATAATTTTGTATGACTGAAAATGGAATGTATTGATTCTGTGGCCTCCATGCAGCAGTCTTGAGTGCAGGACTCAGATTGGCCAAACTTGAAACATGCTGCACAGTTCCTTATTTTCTCAGCCTCTGAAACCCCTTTCGAATTGTCACTAGGAGTGGAAGAATATAAATGCTATCTTGCTTCTTCCCATGCCAAATTCTGGTGGTGAACTGATTTGTAGTGCACTCAATGTGGTGAAATCTAATGACCCTTGTGTATGCTGGACCTATTTTTGAACATTGATATTTTGCCCTCCCTCCTTTTTTTTGTCTGCTATAGCAGCAGTTGAATGTGCTTGCATTTAATGGCAGCTTCCCTTAAAATATAGGACAATTTGCCGCATCCCTCACTTCTTTTTGCATATCAGATATCAATATTGGCAAAAAATAGTCCCTGCTAGAAAGTTTTAGTCCTGAAATTGCTATCCCTTCATCCATTATTTCCCCATGAACAATGAGACTTGGCACCATGCCTTTCCTCTCATATATTTGTTGAAATGTACCTGCATATGATGTGCAGGGTTTTCCAAAATGTTTCATTGAAAATTCTTTCCCAAGGTGCTGCTGCACACCCTTTTTTCTGCCTTGAATTCTGGAGAAAATATGCATGTGGTACTTAGGTAATCATAGATCTATCCAATTGTCTCAATTATTTGCCTCATGGGAAGTAAAATTAGCATATGGTTTTTACCAAAGGTATTTTTTTTTCTTTCACGCATCTGGAAGAGTGAAATGTTGTGGCACCTGCATGCGGGTTTTATTCTCTTATGCGAAATCGGTGCCATACAAAGAAAAATAATTAGGAAGAAAAAGTAGTTCTTCTTAAATATCTTGGAAGGATTCTGGATGGGTCAACTCTTCAAAGAATATCAATTCTGAAGAAGCAGGTACTGAACATATCACCTTTGAAAAAATCGACCATTACATTCATGGGAAGTAAGATGAAATGTAATTCAGGTTTTGTCAGAAGGTTGTCAAATTGTTACAATCCTTTTTTTAAAGTTGGCATTACCTTAGTACTTAGGAGTGCAATAAAATGTTCTTGCGATTCAAGGTCAGAAATTAAGTGTGCATTCAACCTTGTATTTCTTTGCAGATTCACGACCGATTTCAAGTTCAATAGTGTCCGATTCACAGATTGACTTTTTCGGGTAATGCAGTTGGTGCGCGAACTCGTCGTTGATCGCCGAAATGCTATTCACAGTTGAGGCAGCCGCCTTGAAGCATGAGTTGATGAGCTTTGCCGTGGCAACGTGGATTTTATTTGCATCTCCTGCAGGCGAGTCCAAGTACACAGTTATTCCTCAGCATACAGAGAGATGGGGTTGCGTTGATCAATTACTGTACCTTCGTGGCGTATCCGCACAACTTTCCGCATCTGAGTACACATTTTGGACCATCTTTCGTACTCCGTGGCTGACGAAATAGCGATATTGCCTCTGGTGGTAGGAAAATTTTCAAATTCATCCCTGTAAATACTTCTCGTTTCACGTGCTCCTCTGCTTGGTGAGTCCTCAACGGAATTTGAAACGTTTTAACGGCTGCAAGGTGAAATGCACTATCGATTCTTGATTTCATTAGTTGACCCGAGTAAAATAACTTTGACTCGAGGCTATTCAGCAGGGGCGGATTGTGTACGAATCAATTGCGTCAGATAAACACAGATAGAAAGCGTCGGTAACAAGCAATTACTATTCATTTGCTGTGAGCTGGAGTGAAAGTGGAAAGCAAATTCATCTATAGTAAGAGTGCCTTGCTGCAATATGACAAAATTTCAGGATAGCATTTTGTGGCTAAAAAAAGAAAGGATCTGCTCAACATCCTGTATGAAAAAATACAAATATTCAAGAGGAAATCAATTTCCAATATTTTGAAATTTCTTGATTCAACTAGAATGGTCCTTCGACGCAGTAGCCTTTCTTGGAAAATTGACTCACCCTGTTAGTTAGTGCTGCACTCTGTTAGGGTTGTTGGGTTATTTCTCAAAAACAACATTAAATATAATGATAGTAAACATTTCATTCAGTTAATCACATGTCCGCATGGCCATTCCCTGGTGCTGGGCAAGTGAATCATTAAATCGATTGCATTAAACGTCGGAAATAGCAGTAACGGCAAAATTTTTTGTCCCTTGAAATTTTTAGTACGATGAAGTCAGAGTGACACTCGATCCAGAGAAGACTGCATTGCTGTAAATTGTGTGTACTGTAGTCCGCTTGGTTGTGCTCTGACGCGCACGTCAAGTTATGATCGTTCATCACATGAGTTATTTTTTGCAGTCAGTAGTGTACTATACAGAATTTCCGCCGAAACCATGCGTTGTGCTGTACACATGGGTGGACGGTTCGGTGACGTAGCATGAAGTATTTTCAGTGCACAAGCAAAGATGTAGCAGAATCTGATGAAAATCGTTTGAAGAATCGTCGCTGAGCTTTGAGACGTGCTGATGACAGGGTTTTTTTTTCTTCCTTGCGGTTAATTGCTGACATAGTGAGGGCGGGACACGACTCCTGGGATGAACCGGACTTCGCGGGGCCGATGGTGAACGTCACAGTGCGGAAGGGCAGAGACGTCACGTTGACGTGTCCCGTTATGAACCTGACACCTTCATACACAGTAAGTTGCTGTCAGCCATCGACAAACTTTTCAGACTCCGTGGCCACTGATGGGCAATCACGTGGCACAGCATCATCTTGCATGCCGGTAACTTGGGTAACGGCTGACGATGCCGAGCTCGCGTGTTTTCCCTGGGGCGTACCCAGCCGGACTTTTTCTGTCGAGGGGATATTGTGCAGTACACTATCCCGGAATCCTGCCGCAGTGACGACGTCATGCATGATCTTTAAACTTTACAATTCATGTCATCGCTGAGTTAATTTAATCACGAGAAGTGGCCTGAAACACTCGGAAACTTTTTTCCTCTTCGCCGCCCGTGTTCAATCGCGGTGTTCGGCCCAAATAGGAAATAAAATTTTTTTGGGATCAAAAACTGAAAAAAAATATGTTCTGTGCGTTCTGGACTTCTGGTTGAGGACTACTGGGCATTGAATCATTCTAATATATCATGTCATCCCTGCCTCATATTGCAAGGCTAAGTACTTCACTTTCTGCATGTTCGCGTTTTTTGCACCATTTTGCGTTTTTTGCTTGGAATAATTTATCTTTAGTTCATCTTTTTTTCTACATACATCGCAAAAGCTGGTCTCTCATTTTTTCCTGATATCAAGTGTCATCAGATATGGTTCATCATAAACCTTTACTTCTTCAGAAGGATAAAAAAATGTGATCAATCCTGTGCGATCATTATCGAATGGTTCCTTGTCTAATGGTTCCTGATGATGAATTATATGCAATGCTAATTTAGAAAAAGTGCTGCTATATCCGATGCAATAATTGTGTCGCTCAATCTCATGCTTTGTCAATAGGCAAAATATTATGGGAAGCTTTGTGGAATCACAGTTAAACCCCAAATTTGAGCCACCATTTGTCCGGGCACATTTTTTGGCACTGAGCGAGGGTGGCATTAAATCAGAGGTATTGTATCAGAAGAACATTTAGTGGAGCACTTCTATTATTTGTAAAATATGCTTCTTTGCAGAATTTTTATGGCAGTGCTTCTGTTTTATAAGAGAGAAAGCCAAAGGAAATAAGGCGATGCAAAAATGAAGTATTTTACTGCATTTCCATCCATGGGTAATATGTTAGTTATTTCCCCTTTTTGGGTTGAGTAAAAGAAGGGAACTGTTTTTTCGTGTAAATTTTTATTAACCTTTCAATGAAAGCACAACATTGAGATCAGGTGGGTAGTGGTGTTTCAATTCTTTGAAGCTACTATCCTGATTATTGAGATGCTTTTTGCTGTGAAGGACATCCGAATAATAGCACCCTACGACATGTAAATTCAGAAATAGAATTTTCAAAATTATCCTAAGCGAGCATGGTCATCGTGATTTTGAGTGATAACCTATTGATATTCCCAGGAATATGCCTCAAATTCATTGATTTTGACCTTTTTCCGTTAGCGACATGAATTTTTTTGCGGCACTGAGTAAGTTGTCATTGAACCCGGTTTTCCTTTTAAAAAATGATCGGATATTTATGCCAGGGGAATTGGTAGCACTATATGCAGCGTGGTACTGAATTGGGGGGCTCTAAATCAGGGGTTGGCTGTAGGTCTACCTCTAAAATTTCTTCAGTATTTCCAAAGCCATCTTTGGGGAGAGAAACAGTTTCCCTTCTTTTTAGCATAAAATATCCATTATTATGTTCTATTAACCCGTTGCTATTGAATAGCACTATAGAGCCCATAGAAAATTCGCTCTTATTTTTGAACAGGGCGGAATTCAAAATCCAAACCAGAACATGCCTACTTTTCTAAAGCCCTCCTTTGGATATTCATGGAATTCTTTCTATTTAAAATCCCAAGTAAGTGATAGCGTCAACGACCTCCGAAAAGTGTGAGAATCCATCGAAATAACGAAGTCAGCCGGCTTCCCGCGAAGGAATGAAGAATTAATGTATCCTAACTATGCTTCGTCACTCCGCAATTTGACTTCCGATCACTCAGCACATTTGATATCGTGACTAGTCACGATCACACAGATCATGACTTGGAAATCCCACTCGCATTTTGGTAGCTTCTTCCCCAAAGATCTAAAAACCTCAGAGCACACGGATAGCTGGGATTTGACTTGAAGAGTTTACCGTCCATATTTAATGCAGGAATTCTTTGGCTCACAATCAAGGAATTTTACATTGGTATGTGATTCCGTTCTTTTCAGTTCAACTTTCATTGCGCAATTATTTTGGAAGCGAAGACCGTGTATGAATCCTCAGACAAGAGCATGGACATACGCATGTCGTTCTTCCCTGAGCAATTTGTGAAATCCAAGAAAATTAATGATTGTTACTTTCTTTGTCGATTCATCTCTGGATTTGCGTAACAAATTGCCAATGCAGATCGGTACTACTGTTAGTCAACAGTATTATTGCATTCGACGCAACTACCGTTCTATCGTTACCCCACGTTTCAAATGATTTCCTTGTAATGATGGAAAAGGTTTGCTTTGGCAGTTTTTTAGCGATTGCGCGACACATTTCAAGCTATGCAATTAGTGAAGACTGGGTTCCCCGAACTGAACTGCGAAATACAGTGGGGTCCCGACCTATCGGGACGCACCGACAAACGCATGATTCGACTTTGGGATACTTGAAGCCTCAGAATATCCGACCTGGTACCTGAGCCATATCATCCCTAGATACGGACACGCTTCCGAAGTGTCTAGAAAAATCGAAAATATATTTGATTTCAACACCTTTGGATCTGTTGAATGAATGTAGCTACAAATGTTCACAAAGATTCTAAAAAAATCAAATAATTTATTTCTTTCATTATATCATGAACAGGATGCTTTTGTGCTTCTCTTTAAAGAGTTTTTTTCATCATCCGTGCACAGTTTAGGAATGGACTTGTTCTTTTGGTTTAGTTTTCGAGCTATTAGGTTTGATATCTAAAGGTGAGATAATGTTTAATTTTCTTCTGCACCATGATTTTCCATGTCTTCAAGTGAAGGACAAATTTTATCCCGAATATTGGAACTTGATTATTTTCCTAATTTTTGATGTGCAGGAGAAACAATTGAATATGTTTCCATCAAAGTGCTTGTGAAAAAGGGGTCTGACGTAGTAATGCTCCAACATAGGGAGGGACAAGGTCGAAATGCCTATTACATAAACATCTGCTGGGATCCCCATTTTTGCATTTGTTGAAGGGCTTTTCTGCCGCGAACATTTCTATATTGTGCCAAGGTCGGGACGATTGAGCGCGCTTCAAAGGGGGCAGGTAAAAAATAAAATAAAAACTTTAAAAATCAAAGCAGCATCTGTTCCCCATATCCTGCGAGGGCAGAACAACACATGAATAGGATAGAGGTATTCAATTCGCACTTGGCTCTTAACCGGTATTGGAAGGCGATTTCAAAGGAACGTTGTCCAGAATATTTTTCGAAACAATTATCCTGATAGCGGCATCATCACAAATGGTCTTCATTATCGGATCAGCATTTTAAATACCGTGTGTTGTTTAAAAAAAAAAAAAGCACTACTGCGGACGCGTAGTTTTGAAACTCGCTCAATTGACTGACCATCGAGGGAACATTACTGACTTCACTACTATACGCTTGAAAGATGCAGTAATTTTTTTTTTCGTCGCTTGGGAGCGTAGGTCAAAATTATAAAAAGAAGGCTCCAAGATAAACGGGGGACACACTTTTCCAAGGGAAGAACAGCTGGGAGTTGGCAGGACGAGTGAGCAAAATTCACACCGGAGCGACGGTCGCAATAGAGGAAAAAAAAGTGCACTACTTCTCGCAAAATCGGAGGTTTCCACAGATTTCCCCCTTTTTCAGCCATGCAAGTAATAAGATTCTTCGCGCCCGTCTGGATCTGAAAAGCGGGGAATCTGCATCGATATTCCGGCGGGACGCGACCCGTGCGCACTTTCCGCGATTGCGTATCAATTTAAACATATTCACACGGATTCTGTACGTGTCCGGGTAATGTGCCCTGGGGACTTCAAAATAAAACCCTGGTATTGCACATCTGCAACTTGCCTTTCAAGCCGCGTTACATTCACGGCCTGGTGGAACGCGAGTTGATGAGCAGCTGGATCCCTTTTCCGCGTCACTAGTCATGGGACAAGTTGACGAGAGCACAATTGGTGGCAACTCGCATGCATATTTCTCACAATAGAGCCTCGGAGATACATTTTCCCGCATCTTTTTCCTTTCAAACGAAAGAGCGGATGCGGTTTTCCGAACAGTTGCTCAGCTATTTCGAGAAAATTTAGGGAACGAATCGTTGCGTGAATGTACTTAACTGAGCAGTGAGATAAGACTGCAGCACTTGCCTCTCGTGATTTCGTTTTTTGTGGGAATATACTGTATACCGTATATGAAGAAGTGCGGAATGAATGCTTGCAATTCATCGCAATTTCTTCCCGGATCCAGCGCATGCATGACCTGAAGGATGTCCAATAAGGATCTCATATTGTAGTTGAACTCAATTTATTGCGTCACAAATAATTTTGAAGTACAATGATCCATGAGAGAATGTTGTCTGCACTCGGGAATATGAAAATTTTCGGGAACCCATCTTTCTCAAATGCAACGTCTTCAGGATTTTTAAAAACGAATTCTAAGAACCTGCGTTCGCTGACTGGAACGCAGTCGAAATCAGAAATCCGAAACTCCTATCGTCCGATTGGATGGACAGATGATGTATATACTGTAGCTTACTACAGTATCATCTCTCTTAAACGATAAAGAAGGTGGCCAATGACTTATTCTGGGCACCATGTTTTCTACCGATTCAAAATGTCTTTTGTTCATGATTTTTATGAAAACTTTTTTTGAAAATGCTTTGTGTTTTTCTCGAATTACTCGAGACTTGTCCCGACTCCCGAGTGCCATAGCATAGCGCATTTTTCCGACGGGTTCATGTTCAACGCTTTCTCTGATCGTTCTTCTTCCTCATTTTGAACGTGGACAAAACTTTAGAGACGATAGGGAGGATTAATTGTGGAAATCAGATCAATTGGAATTCGTCACCGCTTGTCATGAGACCACCTCCAATACTTCTACAGAACTGTATCCTCAAATACTGTATGCTCCTTTTTCATGAATATCCGGAAATTTAAGCTCACTCCCGTGAAACAGTCACGACCAACGTTATTTTTAGCTGACCTACTCGAACTTTTCAGTCCTTTCCGGTTCATGACAAAGCTTGTTGCCATTTCGCCCAGTTTGCATACCCGAGGTCGTTTTAAATCCTCCTCCTCCGAGCGTTTCCGCGAAGAAGGGATGCAATGAAACCCAAAATGATGTAAAACTGCATCTCGTAGACTTTTTATCGACCGGCGAGGTACTTCCCCATGCGCGCCCATTGCTAAAAGCAGCTCGCTCATTGTTTCCAGACTTTCCGCCACGTTTCATTGATCTCTTCGACCCTTTTGCTTTCCCCCGGTGGATCCACAAATTGAACCGCGAATAAATGCATTACAGTAAAAAAAAGGAGATTAAAAACTAAATATGCAACAGAATCTTACCTATGAAAAGAGCCGAGCGCCCTAAAGTTGTTTATTTTGCTGCCTTTACCAGTATTCGCGGCTTACCATGTGGGGACGGTCAGAAATTCCGAGGTCATACTCCAACAGTGAACATATCAAAATAAAATAAGTGCGTGAGTTTTGTCACAAACGTACCTGACGAATGACAAATTGTTCACGCTTTCAGTTGCCGGTTCTTTTTTGCTTATAATCGGAACAAGTCCGAGCTCCAATTCACAAGTATGGATTGCAAATTGAACTGGCGGTTAATGACTTGACAAGAAGTTTTGCGTAACAAAGCTGCCAAGCATATTGTGGTTATAGAATGTGTTGGAGCAGTCCATCGTAAACGCTGTGGATGGGGTGTGCAGATGCATACATGATTGCTCTCTTGTTCCACTGTTAGATTGTCTCTATGTGAAATCCTTTTTCTCCATAGACTTCGGTGCGAATGTTTTGACTCACTTCTGCATTTTTCTCAAAGTTCTTCAATTGTGAAATGTTCTCCAACTGTAAGCTGCAGACAATAATTGCAAAAATCTCAAAAGACAAGAGTTTCACTCTTCTGAGACAAAGGGTCCTTTTTCATCCCTGGATGAAAGCTGACATTTTTTTTGTTTACTTGCATTCAATTTTTTTCGAGGTTTTGAGACACATACAGCGCAGGGAAGCATGAGGCCAGATTTCATCCAGATGTAAAAAGTTAAAAAGATTTTCCTGAATAGGGTTTTGCGTTTGTGATTCCTAGAATTCACATTTGTTTCCTACCTGAACAAATTGTTTCTAAGCAAGGAAATCATTGTCAGGATTTTCCAGATGTCACACTGCACATGCTGTATTTTTATCCTGTTTCACAGTGCATCATGGTTTTTACAATTAATTTGTAATATCTTTCCTCAATATTCATGCATTTTACTTGCAGGAATTTCTTGACAATTTTTCTGCCTTTTGTGTTTACTGTCCATTTTTAAAACTTTATCTTGAAAATACAACACATGCCAGCATGCATTGCCCAACATTTGGGGAAAAGTCCCCAAGGAAAGCATCCCCCCTTTTCTACCTTGATGAAATAATTCTTGAAGCATTTTCTCTGAAAACAATTCTGCTGATTACTGAAAATTTTTAGCAATGTTTAGTGGTAATTTGCTGTAACAAATGCAAAACCAAATACATTCTTGGAGCTGGATCATTCAGCTCCAAAGATTTGTCATAAACTTCTGAAAAATTAATCAATATCAAAAATGTTCCCCACACTTTGAAGATCTGTAAAAAGTTCCCCAATGAAGCATTTGAAAAAGCAAATGTTCCTTACAAAAAGGCCTTACTTGCTCTCTTCCTATACTGAAGAATGATGAATGATGTTCACTTTGAACTTAGTTCATAATGAACAATGTTGAGCAATGTTGAAAGTGAACATTGTCCATCATCATTCATTAAAAAAGAGAGCAAGAAAGGCCTTGCTGGAAGGAGGAATTGCTTATTTTAAATTCAATTCTATCTTGATTAGAAATCTTTTTACAGATCTTCAAAGTTTGAAGATCATTTTAGTTATTGCTTTATTTGTTCAGCAAAATTTACTCTTGTACTCAACAACGAATCAGCAATTTTCAAGGGAACATTGGCCTCAATTAAGAATCACATTTCAAGGACATTTAAGTTTAAATTGGCTAAATTCCTATTGTCTCCAATTATATTTAAATGTTTATGTGTGCATTGCTAAAGGCCTTGGCACTGTGTTGTTCAACAGTGCTCTGATGGGTGGCACATTTCATTGGCCACAAAACATTGTGTGTACAGTAAGTGCTGGCAACATCTATGTTGCCATGCCTACTTTATCTTCCTTCTGGTTTGCTCTTGCGTCTTTCACTTTCTTGCCCAGCCAGCGGTGATGAGCAGGCAGCAGCAGCACAGTGGCAGTATCTTGCCAGCCACAAATAGAATTGCATCTCTTTTACCAAGCAGTGAAGTGCATCAAATCATTTTCATACTTGAGTACTGAGCTCTCCATTGGAACCAAAATTACATCCCTTGTGTATTCTGTCCTACCTCAGCATTGAAACTCATTCTCAATAGGAGATCTCTTACTGGGGCTTGTCCATTGCAAAGTTCCAACATTACCTAACCCTGCCTTGTTCACTATGGCTACAAATTCACCCTTGTCCACTGAGTGATCCCCTGAAGCTCCAAAGGAAGAGCAAATCCCATATTCACCATGGGGCTGCCTCACAAAGGCCACCTTCATCCAATACTTTTAAACTCAAAATATCCCTTGCCCATGCATGGATACCATGCTCCAGGATTACATCAAAGTCCTTCAGGTGCAGGGCATCTTGCCAAACATGGTTTTCATGAATTCTCCACCCTCTTCTTTGCAAGTAGACTACACGAACCACAAACATGTACTCCCATGGTAGACCTCCCTTGCCAACATGCAAACTAGAATGTTGATGCATATTGGCATGGTGCTCTAAATGTTTTCAATCACAAATGCACTTCCAAACTCTTTCAAATTGTGTGCCTTCTCAGCATGACACAGCCTGATGTATCTTCTGCTGCCAATTCTCTATACAAAAGGGGGAACCTATTGCCACCAGACTCTGTGCTCAGTTAGGCAAGCATTGCTTTGAACATTACCACCACTTTCAAACCATCATGCCTATCCCGGCAGAAACCTGGGTAAATTTTGGCTACCATCTCAAGGAGGCATATCTAAAATACCTCCCAATTCCAGAGGCATTGCTTGCCACTCACACGGCACTTATTACACACATGCTTATTAGTCAGTTTCTGACCACTATCCAAGGGATAATCACATCCCATATGCAAGGCTGCACTCTTGGCAAACCAAATATCTCATGGGATGAATTCTTGCATCAAGCAGACACATTTTGTTTAATGCATCCTAATTCTTGAACAATGCTCCATTGTGGACCAGCAGAAAATCAGCCTAACCCCAGCCACCCAACATCCTGGCCCAGGTCTGCAAGAGGACCCCCTAGGACCCCCTGTGGCCACCAACACCAACAAAAGATGGCTACATTTCTGCTCTCATCACAATTGATGGGCCACACATACTTTAAAAGAATGCTCCATCATCATGGGGCAACCACCTCCAGCTCATGGGTGTGCCAAACACAAAAAGAATGTATCACCTGTGATGGAACAATGTTGCATGCCTTGAATAGATGCAATGACAAGTACAAACCTCAATTCTAACAAGAAAAAACTCTCATGCATAGTTTGTGGTAAACCAGATCATGTTGCAGCCAATTGCATGGCCATGGGAAACTGGACACATGGGTAGTGATGGTGGTCCTCTGCTCTGTGTAAATGCCACAGGCTGCCCAGGACCAAATTACCATACTCATCTCCATGAAGGAGGACAAATGCACTGCCCTAATTGACACATGTGCTTCACACTTGTTCACTGCAGCAGACGTTGCCCAAACCCTGCAACTTCCCACCTCCCTGTTGACAACATCAATTGCAGTGGCAGTAATGGACATTTCCTGTCCATTCATGGAATCTGAAAGTACCACAATTTTCTTTAGAAACCACTCTTACCCCTCAACCTTGTTAGTGCTCCCCAATACATTTTATCCTATTATCCTTGGGTGCAACATTCTCAGTACCCACGCAATTGCCATCATGCTCAATGGCTCCCTCATTTTCTCTGGATTTTGCTATCCAACCAGTCACCAAAAGTGCCTCATGTGCAATAGGCAAGCAAATTACATGTATTGACAGCTCTGAACTCACATATTTGTGTGGCCAACACTGCCTCTTCCTGCAATATGTAGCACACCTACCTACAAAGACAAACTCCCCTCCTATGTCAAAACATTTCCACTAATCACATGACAAACAGAATCCCAAGCACAAGATCCTTAAAAATTACAAGCTCACAGGCATCCTTGAAGCTGCAAATTCTCCATACAGTTCTCTAGCCTTTCTTGCACCAAAACTAGGGGGTGGCTTGAGGATTATTGCAAAATTAACCAACTCCACAAACCTGAAAATTATCCCATGCCAGTCATCCAGGACCTCCTTGATGCACTTGGCCATCAAAATGCATACCTTTGCAGACTTAATATCCATTCTGGATTTCACCACATCCCCCTTGCAATAGCTGACAGACAAACACAGCCTTCACAATGCCCTTTGCCCAACTCCAGTAAACAGTCCTCCCATATGGACTTGAGACAGGCCCAGCAATCTTCCAATGCGCAATGCAAACCATCCTACGCAACCACCTCTTTAACAAATGTCTTGTTTACTTTGATGACATCATAATCATTGGTCCCACCTTTGAAGATGTCAAAAAAAATCTAGCACTGAGCAGTTATCAATATCACCAAATTGTGCTTTTTTGCAAAATTCATCAACCTCAAGGAATACACAAAAGATCAAACCAGCAACCACCCAGCCAAAACTCACCCAGAAGCATTCAAAAACTTTCTACAACCTCAAACCATGCACCAACTTCAGTGATCTATTGGACTTGCACCTTATCTCTGGGAGTATGTCCCCAGCAACTTTGCAAAACACAAAGAAATTCTCAGAAACACTATCCTGGCTAAACCAGCCATTGAATTAAATTGGACATCAGAAGCCACAGAACGCTTCTATGATCTCAAAGACCCAATTGCTCAGGCAGCTCCCTTTGAACTCTTCAACCCCAAAGCCCCAACCAAAATGCACTGTGATGCCTCAGCCACATGTCTTTGGTGCAATCCTTGTCCAATGTGACTCCCATAACCATGCACACATAATTGCTTACACAAGCGGGGTACTCTCCAACACCGAAATAATCATTACTCCTGTCAAGAGTCAAATTGGAAAGAAGATTCTGACACTTACATTACCCTATTTCCTTGAAGTAAAGAGGGCAGAGGAAAAGGGGAATACCAAAAGTATTTCCTTCCTTTTCCTAGGATAACAACATGCTACTCCAACACACAACTCACACTCCTCAACATCATTTGGGCAGCGACAAAAAATTCCAGCATCACCTTGAGCACCTCCAATTTACCTTATTCATGGACCATACAGCTCTTCTTGGAGACCTCAAAGACACATGTCTCTTTTGCCTCCTCTTCAAACTACAATACTTGAACTACACCTTCCAGTACCAACCCAGAAACTGCCTTGCAAACCCAGATGCCCTTAGCCACATCATGCTCAGTACATCAAAAACCTACCCTCCAACACAGAGCAACTCAAAATTCTCCAACAGTATCACAAGCAATTAGGACATGCCAACTGGAGAAAACTCTACTCCTTCCTTGAAGAGTGCTTTACTTGGCCTAAGTTCATGCAAACTACCTGGCAATATGTCAAAGAATGCCTGGCATGTCTAACCTATTGCTTCAATACAAAACCCATGGGCACTAACATTTTGCCCATTCTCACAACAGATCAACACCATTGACTTGTAATTGACTCCTGAGGTCCACTTCTCCTCACTCCCTACTGCAACCAGTATGCACTCATAGCCAAAGATCATTTCTCTAAACTCATCATCTTGCAACCAGAGAAAAGTGCTAATGCTAATACAATTTGCACCTCTCTAGCTGATGTCTTTTGCCAGTTTGGCACCTGCAACCTCATCCCCTTGGACTGTACTACACTTTTCTTCTCACATGCATACAGAAGGTGCATCAGCACAAACCAAATTGAAGCACACACAGCTAAGCCATCACACCCTGAAGGTGATGGTTGCTTTGAACATGCTATTAAAGCTCTCAACCAAATCTTTGCAAAAAATAACCCTAGCCCCTACTCTCTGGGACCTGCACCTTGAAGCTGCAACCCTTACTTATAACCTCACACCACACTCTACTTCACAGTTATCTCCTGTTAACCTTTTCTAAAAATGCTTGCTGCCACTCCCAGCAGATCTTGGCCATAATGTCAACCCACCTGATGTCTCCAGAAAGCTTGCCCAGCTTCAGACTCATGTGCAAAAACAACAAATGGCCTTCTGCACACAAGCCAACCAACAAAAAAATGCTGGAATAACCATTGCTTGGACCCACATTTTCTGCAGGATTAGAAGAAGAATATTGAAATTTCTCCTGAATCAAGCATTGGCACAAAACTATAATTTTTTTTCCTGCCGAAAGGCACAAAATGTTGCTAGAATATCCTATTGGAATGTTGTACTACTCTATCCATTTGACAACAGACTTTTCACAATGTTTTGCAGATTTTCATGAGTGTTTTGGAGCAATTTACAGTAGTTGAGTATGACAGCAAAAATGAATTTATCAACTGAACAAAATTTTTGATGTAAGAAATTTTTCATCTTTCAAAAAAATTTCATACATCACAAAAGTTTGTCATTCTTTTCAGCAAATAACCTCAAGTTTGAGGAAATCAACTTCTCATATCAGGAAATAGTATAATCCAGAAAGTCATCCTCAGATTCTTGGACTAATTAGTTTCTGTTGCAGTGAACTTAAAGGATATTCACCAGACAGAAACGACCAGCTCATTTTTGATTGCATATTTTATAAACTGTGATCCCTCACCATTTCATCTTTCATTGTTTTTTTTTGCCTCTTGTTGTAGAGTAAATATTTTTAGGTTTAATTTTCGTACTTGCTTTCAAGGTGTATCTGGAACTTTATTTTGAACCACTATTATTTTTGTACACTGATCCATGTCCTATCATACCTCTTCAAGATAAAAATTTCGAAAAATGGTGAATCCCAGCAAGTCTGGGCAATGGGCACATTTGGGTGCCTCTCAAAAAAGTTGCTTTTTGGTTTCATTTCGCATTGGGACACTTTTGATTCCTGACTAGTTGAGAACTAGTTCACTATTAGCTTTTCAGCTCTCGGAATTCAACTCTTGCCGCATTTTCGGTGATGAGAATCGTGACCATTCTGAGTTTCCCATGTTGAAGGTACAGTATGTACCTTCAACATGGGAAATTAATTCACTGTATAACCTTCAGACCAGGGTAGCACTTCCAAATATTCAGCCTTTTACGTGAGCAATTACAAATCTGTGAGGCATGCCGAGTAAAATAAAATATTGAGAAAAAATGCGGGGAACGAGAAGTACAGTATGCACATGGTATCCAATTTCGCCAAATTGAAGGTAATGGAACATTTCTGGGTAAGAACATGCCAAGACTCTGTGGAGACAACTCCCATACTTGAAAATATATCATAATCAATTTAAACATGAATTCATGAAGTCCATCCTCAAATGGGCCCTTGGTCTGAAATGGGAAATTTTCCGGCAACTTGGAATGGTCAAACCTGATCTGGAGGTTTTTCACCGTGAAGAATGAAATTGTATAATCAGACTAACAAAATACAGATTTCAAGAAGTGCGAGATTTGTCCCAGTTGTATGCGATCTATGATATCATATGATCAGGTTTGGTTTTAAGTAAGAGCCTTCATCTGATATGTAGAAAGTAAGATAATGCGTGTATCAGTAATAATTCAATTTTTTGAATTATGAATGGGTGTATGCATGCATGTCAGATGTCCAAGAAGGGGGGTTTGGTTGTGGAAATCTTGAGTGAACCTTGTGAACCCTGAAAAGCGGCAAATTGAGTGTTCTGTTCATTAATTCATTCATTCAAGTTTTTTTTAGCTAGCCTTACAAACCGTAAACACCCTGTGACATGGCTGGCTGTAAATGAAAATGTTTCCCTCATGTCATCTAGCAGTGAAGTGGGAATCTTTTCATTTTCAATCCGGAAAAAAATCCGTGAGATTCAGAACATCTTGGGCTATGTCATGTTTTATTTATTTGCATGCGCTCTTCTTTTTGAAAAAATGTCAGATATTGCTTCCAACTCGGACGACCTTGATATTCATGCAGGATTAGCAAAACATGCTATATTCAATCCTCTGATAAAAAATTATCGGCTATGAATATTGAATGTCAACACTTTCATAAAATATAATGAAGCAGATTTTTACTGAACATCATGCCAAATTGAAAAAATCGGAGTACTGAACTCTTTCCAGCAATAAAGTAATTAATCTTTCCTTTCTGTATCCTCAAACTCAGTGACTGTCCTAATGATTCTTTCATATCTGTACCCCGAAACCTGGTGATCGTCCTGTTCCACTCAGTGCATTGATTTCGGTCATCATCTGATCTGTGCTTCTGCGTCCCCTTGCAGGTCAGCTGGGTACACGTGGACAAGTCGGCCCTCTTAACAATAGAAAATCTCGTCGTGACGAAAAATCAGCGCATTAGAACTTCGCACGAAAACAGGGCGAACTGGTATCTTCACGTGGATAACGTGCGGCAGGACGACGAGGGCAAATACATGTGCCAGATCAACACCATTGACGTGAAAAAGCAATATATTTATCTGAGTGTGCAAGGTAAGCTGTTCTTAAATTTTCGGATTGTCATTGAAACTAGTCCTATCCACGGTCGCGACCTCCATCTCATTGAGAAGGGTCTGAGAGGCAGAACTTCAACTTTTCTGATCCCATGCTTCTGTTAAATCAATGTATCCCCTGCTTTGTCTCGATATAATGCTATCTGTTCTATGCAATATAAAGGTCCTGATATGTTTCATCCCCTATTATTTTCGTTTCACCCTCAAACTGTTGATGAAAGAAGTACACACATTATTGTAATAGGTAAGACAATTGGGATAGCAACAACTGGAATCTCCTGACAAGTTGCAGGCCCACAACTTACTCTCCACAAACTGGGATAGGGACAACTTTCACAGTGCAACAACTCCCCCACCTTTTTAAAACTTCTTTTGCAATTATTTCCATTTATTCTTCCCAGATTGTTTCTTCTCTGGAGAGAGTTTGAATGTATGCTAATTCCTAGGAAAGACCATCAGGGAGCCCTTCTGTCCCAATTCACATGAAAGTGGTGTCAAGGTATATTCACTTTCAAAATCCTTATCTTTAATAATTTTAGAAATCCAAGGGCTCACATGTACACCTCCTCTGAATACCACGCAGAATATATAACATACCACCTGTTCAGAGGATATAAAATACCACCAATCTGTCTGTGGTGGTATGGTACAACGACGATATGTCTGTGAATCATTTAAAAAAAAAAAAAGACAGTGTTCAGCACAGTATTTCTAGATTCATGCAGAAGGAAGCTGTCCAGTAGATTCAGAAGACTTGAAAGATTCCCCTGAAGCGCCATAAACCGCAAAAACAACCGGCTTCCTGAATTTTATTGAACTCTGCCTCATTATTGGCAAGATCTTGCATTTTTGCTACAATGACATGCTATACTCTCTCATGACATGAGTGTGGATTGAGAAGCTACAAAACAGCATCAGTTATAATTCGGAAGGACTCATTTCGAAACTAAACAGCACCTGCTATTTCCCGAGACTAATGATTTCTGTGCAAGTTTCCTTCTGAGAGAAAACGTAAACGTTAATGAAAAGAAAAATGAGTTCATCCCATTTACCTGAACTTTTTCCGGGCTCCCTGGTCCATTTCTGACCCTCCAAAATTATGAATCTCGAAGTTGTTTTTTTTTTTCCTGGAAGAGACAGCGGCAGGGGGCAATACAGTATTTGTAATATTTTCGGCGCAGAAAATGAAATAACCTACCCAAGAGTTGCTGGTAGTGGGCACATTTTTTCGCGTTGGGGTTCATGGGTTCATGCCGCGTCACGTCCGTGTCTTCCGCGTCGGGATTTTTGAAGTGTACGTCCTCGGAAACGCGGCCGAGGGCGGGAAAGAAGGTGCTGAAGGCATAATTGAGTCGGCTGATGATGGGAACTTTCCTTCACTGGAGGGCAGGGACGCGAGCTTTTGCTTATTGCCTCGCGATGCCGGCCCACACTTCAAATAAATTGAATCGCGCAACTTTACCAACACCAACTCATCATCCTTGCTGGATCTCGTTATCTGCTTTGCCTCGTCCCGCTCCATCACGCTCCTCTTTTGTCTCTGTTATCAAAATAACGAACCTCTTTGACACCATATTTCTTCCTGCTGACGTTCGGATCATCTCCCTCATCGCCCGAGTGCGTGCACTCCTGCCCATGCCCGCCAGAGTGAGGGACTTTGCCCGTCTGATCCGACATGAATCCATGGTAATCCGAAATAGAAGTGCAAGCTTCAAAGAAATGCTTCAGGGAAGCTACAGTACTCCGTGTCCTTTTTAAACGCGTCTCAAAACTCGGCAAATATTGAATTTCAACCACATGCTTTTTCGTGTTTCTCAAAGTAAAACAGACCTTTGCGAAAGCTATTAATGAAAAAGTACCATCGAAAATACAGAGTATTTCTACTGTATTATGAATGTCAAATTTTGTATAACTGCAAATTCCAGAATAATATTCTTGGAACAAACATCCTTAAAAGCATGTATGATTTAAAAGAACAAATTATGAGAGTAAATGCTTCAACATGTCAGTCTTGTTTTTTTATGGACTAACACACTAACTGATTGATGCAGAAGCTTTATTTGCTGCTTGTCAGCATTTACAACAATATAAAAATGTTTCCCCCTTCCTCCTCCAATGCATCCATCAAAACACATTCTGCAATAATCTGTCTCATGTGGTCATGTATGCAGAGGAAAGGAAGGGGATAAAAATAGGGACATGTTGGGAATCTTTACAGTGCATCAGAATTATTAGAAGTACAGCTCCCAGTTATGAAACTATCACTGATATCTAAAGGACCAAAATATAGCTTAATTCGTAATGCATACTGGGTGAGAAATTTCCCTTTTAGATTTAAAAAAAAATGCAAAAGTAACCTTACCATGTAATAATATGTTAAATGCAGTATAAGGAGCTGGATTAGAATTCAATGGTATGAATAACCAAAAATTTCACATTGACAACCAATACATAGGAACAAATACATTTTACATAGTAACAGATGAAAAAAACTATGCCTTTGATGGTGTTGTGAAAAGATGGTTGCAAAATGCTATTTACAAAGAAATTTGTACGTACAATCAGCTGGGTTTTGGCCAGGGTTTTACACCCAAAATGAGATTGTACAGTACTTCACACACTGCCACCCGCATCTGGGTCCTGCGCCAGGCGATTACTCTTCAGTGGCCTGGCACCGTCCATTGTTGACCCAACATGGGTTATGAACAGGGATATTGCAGGATATAAAAATCAACAGCCTTGTTTTACCACAATTTGGGTCAGCCAGTAACTTGCTGGAATCAACAATATTACAATGATCATAAGAAAAGTGAGGAAATAGCATGAAAATAAGGTTTTTTTTCTGTGATTCTACAATTCAAAAATTTTCAACATTTTTTGCGCAAATATTGGATATTTCTGCTGAAATGGGCATCTGAAGGTGCGCTTCAGTTTACTCACAAACCTGGATACAGACATACTGGCATACCGAAGCAGATGAGACAAATTGAATGAAATTATGTAAAAAGCCATGCGGAAGCAAGGTGATGCTTCATTTCTCGTGAGGGAAAGGAAGTACCTCATTGTTTCAGTCCCAACCGGGAAGGAATCCAGTGGAATATTTTAATTTGGATGCTCATGCTGAATACATAAATTTTAAGTTAGGACTTAGGCCTCCGCAAGCTGTCTACCTTCAAATACAAATCGTATCCAACATCAATTTCCAATTTTGAACCATTATCAGTTCTGATCTTCTTTGATGTTTTTAAAAATTCTCGAGGTTTCAGAGAGGAATTAATTAATCTCGCATCTGTGAGGATCAAGGATGTGGAACTGATGAGAGTTTGCGACTCTCCAAGAGTATCTTAACGTAAAGGAATTCGAAAGTGGGTTAATTCTTCAGTTCAGTGCTTGTTGACGTACTTGATAAAAGGTAGAAGATGCTATGAACCATTGTTGCAACACACGCTGAGGTTCCCCAGGCACCTGCTCGTCCTTGGTATTCCATTGCGATTTCCCCTGGCAAATGTCGAGTTGACACGGTAGGAAAAGGAAACGGGAATGTTGAGAAATAAGGAAGAACTTTTCATCCAAGCTGAATGGAAGTCTAATTGAGCTTGGGGTTCCAAAAGTCGAATCGGCACTCCGGCAGAGAAATGAAGCACCGAATTTGGAAAAGTTTTCTCTGCATTCCACATCGAAAGCGTTCTAATTAGGGGCACAAAAACCTACGGCTTTCAATAGAATGACATGGTCGTTTGGGTGTGAAAATGCATTGAAAGTTGTACTTCTGTTTCTCTTGGTGCGTTCTTCGAGTCGGTTAATCGCATAACATATTGCTTGCAGGATGCAAAAAAATATACGAACGAAGCAGAACCGATTTCTTTGCACAATTTCCAACTTTACCTTAGAAGCTGAAGTTGAACGTCGAAAACTAGAACCTTCATAATTCCAATACCTCCTTGAGTTGAATCTTTTTCAATCTTCAATGAACTCCCTTGGAAAGAATGAGTAAATACCTCCCTAACTGGAAAACTGTCCCTCTCAAACCTTCAAAATTTTTATTATCTGGAGGCCTTTTGGCTGTTGTATATTGACACAGGAAAGAGAAAAGCAATCAGAGTACAACTTGGTGATTTCTGAAAGGCAGTAAAAGACTAATTGATTGGCAAATGACCCATTGTTCCAAGTTCAGCATCCCATCAACCCATTCAAGAAGCACTTATTGCCAGAATATTGCCCATTTAAAATCTCCTGTGGTTTGTCTTTCTTCACCCTAACAGAAGTTCTTATTGTTTCCCTAATTCAAGTCCTACCTAACCCGACTTGTTGTCCTTAGTCTCTTGAAATTAAACTTGAGAGGTTCCACTTCTAGCCATGGGCGAATATCCCAAGAGATTCTGGAGGTTGTTGGAATGCCTTTGGCGTCCAGTCATCTTTCAATCAATTTCCCTCACTTTTTACCTGAAAAGAAAGACATGCTGTCATGCATAACTTTTTCCACCTTCGAAATGGTCTGGTAGAAATGTGGAATCCCCTAAACATAAACTCAGTGGAATCATATATTTCAGGGCACCTATTATTCTCACAGCCAGGGAGGAAAAAATCTGGGACGGAATGCTTGTGTAATAACTCATAACCAGATTGAACAAAGCAGGAATCTTCAGCTGAAAACATGCGCAGCAAGGGGAAGGGATTGTATTTTTCAACAGTGTCAAACGCAGATTTCTGAAGAAATTGCCACTTCCGGCAGGTGATGCTGATCCTTAGTTTACCAGCGGAACAGGGTTGAACATTTCTTCTAAATATCAGACAAACAAATATATTGAGTTTCTCTTTCATGATGATTTTATTTTTAACTAGTGGCACAAAGACACCAGAATGTAATTGAAGATATTTGGTGAGACCCCCAGATGAGGACCTAATTGGTGCATCAAGAGTGTCCCGAAGTTGAATTGTCCCTAACTTGAGTCTTGTTTTCCTATAGACTTAAATTATATAATTTTTAATTGGTGTTTTATGGAAGATATATTCGTCAGAACTCCATGAACAAAATTGTTTGCCACTTGAATTTGATTCAGCGCATATCTTTTCAACCCAATAATAGTAGTTGGAGCATTGATATTATACCACTGTACAGTTCATAATTTGACAAAAGATTTGAATCACTCAAGGAAAAATTCAAACATGGGCTCTCACATAACTTTTGATGTTTGTGCAAAATTGGTTTATATAGCTTTTGAAAATTTTCTGAAAAAAACACACAAAATAAAAACCAAGAATTGGCAGTAGACACTTGCAAGGTATGCTTGGTTTGTAAGCCTGGATTCAAATGATGTCAAAAATTGGTCAGAGTTTACCAAGAAAAATATTTCAATGAGGGAGTGGAAGGAGATGACCTTGCAGATTTCCAAAGATTTCCTGAAATATTCCTTGAAGGAGAACACTCAACTTAGAAAACACCTTGGGAACTCATGGTTGCCTCTGCATGGTCTCATGAGATTCCTGAGAAGATTAGCTCAAACTTTGCAAATTTTTAAACTTGCATTTCTAAACAAGACCTAATTTTATTTTCAACAATCCAAGATTATTTCTTACATTGCTAATTTTTTTTTGGCATGAATTACACATTATCACAAGAATTTTGACTTTTCTGAAGGGGCCCTTTCCTCCACATAAGTTTCTTGTTTCTGTTTCTTCCTCTTGTTTGATTTTGGAGAATTCGTTATTCTGTGCCCCATGTCCGCAAGAACTTGGGAAGTGGCCCTGGAAAGAGGAGGTTAGTTGGTATTCCAGCACCAGGACTGTGCTGTCGTCCGCAAAACCGCATGTAGTCGACGACTCGGCATGGATGACTGGCAACGAAGATGAAGGGGCCTGATGATGCGAGATCTGTCGATAGGCGCCCATGGCACAAGGATCCCCTCCCCATGCTCGCCAGATGAGACATTTCTCGACCCTAAATGACACTAAGCCATTGCTTGGGTCATTGGAGCCTGCATAAGCGTCCCTTCTTCAATTTTTCCCCATTTTCC
This sequence comes from Notodromas monacha, assembly GCA_905338405.1. Classification (NCBI taxonomy): domain Eukaryota; kingdom Metazoa; phylum Arthropoda; class Ostracoda; order Podocopida; family Cyprididae; genus Notodromas; species Notodromas monacha. The sequence goes on from CAJPEX010000685.1 coordinate 37,415, forward strand.
GATCCGAACTTTCAGGCCCCGTCCTTCTGCCAATTTTTCCAGCCCCCAAACGTGTTATATCCCCAGGATGGCCGGCTTATCGTGGTTACTTTTAATCCTGCCTTTTAGAACAAAAATGTTCCCTCATAATTCCTGCTTTCTGATTTCCAATGCTGAGCATCAGACAGAATACCATCGGAATTTTGTTGATATTTCTCAATATGCACGTGTTCATTTTCCACCAAAAAAAAGTAATTCACTTGTGAATAGTCGAAATGTTCGACTACAGTATTCCATGAGGTCATTTATCTGTAGATTTTCCTAGTTATTTTTCCTAATTTTTTTCCTCTGAAATCTTTCCGGTGAATATGCTCCCGCAAAATATTCCTTGTTCAGGTCAGCATTAGCAGCTACATTTCTCTGACGTGATGAAATCGCATGCTCCACTATTTTTCTATGTACACCTTCAGGGGGATTTTTCTTGATTTCCGACACTTCCAGGAAGTATACCAGACAAGTGATCATTCATGGGTAACTCATTAGTCGAGACACGTGTCAGAAAGCCTCCGAAATGCTTCGAAATTATCTTATTATGGAACTCAAGCAGTGAGCTGAGCATTATTAGTTTTGACTTGTCCAAGAAGGAGACCGCAATGTCTTCAAAGCCAGAACTGGCCAAGCTGATTTACGCAATGGGTATATACCAGGAGGGAGCTGATTTTCAAACAACGTTTTTGTGAAATACAGCAGACAGGTTAGCTCCCATTTGACCATGCAGTATTTCCTGGAGGCACACAAAGTACGTGAGGGAATTTGGCAGCCGCAGAGTATGCATGGAAAAGTAACACAAGATATTGAATTTTTCCTACATACATAATAAACCAGAGGAGTACAGGATAATGGAACAACTGATCGACAGCACAAAATAAAAAGCTAAATTCGCACAACTCAGACTCGTTCTTGGGCAACTGTTTGCTCAAGATGTGTCCGCAGATCCCCTCTAATTTTTTGGCTGCAATTTGTTTTTTGGAACAGGACATACGGCACATATCCCTCCACATCCCAGGACAGACTGGTAGGATTAGTTGCAGTGTATTTTTAGGGAATATTTGGTAAGCAAAGTTTGTATGAAGTAGATAATTTTGTCAAAAATTGATGCAAAGATTGAAATACATTTTGTATGTTCACCACAGATAAACCTGTTTTCGTAGTTTCATGTTAAATTCATTGAAAAAAGTCGTAAGTTTTAGAAAATTAACTTTTCAGGTATCCAGAAACAGATATTTAGCAACAGGCGAGATGAGTTCTTTTGGAATAATGATTCAATTATGTCAGCTGAACAGCCCTGAGTTGTGCATCAGTTACAAAAGTGATTAGCAACGTTTTTTCAGTTGACCTCATCCCAGCTTTGCCAATGGATTAATCTCAGAAAATTTGAACTTCTGCCACATTTTTCTTGTTGTGGTCAAAATTGCGTATGCGGAAGAGATGCGTTATGAGATTTTTCCTGCCTATACTCGCTTTGCCACGTTGCACTTGTTCAAATTTTGCTTGGGGAAGTGCGAATTCTACAAAAATCCCCCTTAAAACTGTTGACCAATCTAAGCGTCAATTGAAATAGAGGTTGAAATGCAAGGGGGAAGAAGCTTCAGTTACTAATTTAGTTTATTGTTTTTTTACATTGGACCAAGTTTTCTGTGTTCACGCAGTTCAAGACAATGCGAGGGGAAACGGTGTATCCTCGCGAGATCTTATTATAAAACACCACGTTTTCATTTCTCACACTTAGGACGGATGTCTTGGAGTTGATAACTGCTGGTACATAAATAGCATAATGCTTGACTAGACATTAGGATAATTTTTTTGCATACGTCTGCGGATTGCGCATTGCGGATACTGGAAGTCGATCTCGCATCAAGCGATGGCTTCGTCACCGCCGAGGCAAGAAATGCGTGCGTAGAATCCCATCAGCATTTATTTTGCGGCCTGGCGTCGAGTGACCAGCGTGCAGCCAGTGATGTTATCTGGCCCACGGTTTTGTTGGGTATGACGCAGAATTGTTCCCAGAACACCCTTTGTTATTGTTTCCAACCACTATAAAGGCTGCGTATTCCTCCCTCGAGACCCTTGATATCATGCCCAGAGCTGAACATTGTATTTAGATGAGTTGCCGACCGTGGAAGGGTCGAAGGCTGGTCAGATACTGCAGTCTTGAGTATCGAATCCTCCGATTTTTATATTTTTATTCCGTTATTCGTGGAATAATTCGTGTTCTGGGTCGCGCCGATGCTGAGCAACTGATTGGCACAGTGCAACATCGCGAGTGTCGAGACCGGAATTTCTCCGTCCAGCTGCGGAAAATGATTCGTATTGTTAAACCTGGCAACAGCCATCTAATTCCTGATTTTCATTAAAATTACGTTTATCGTCATCAGCTCAACTTGGGGCTGGGGCACAGCCACACTGTGGACACTACTGTACCCCAAGTTGAAAATGTTGCTAGAACTAGTCTAGCACTGCTATCCAAATAAATATAATGTTTCATTCACTGCCAAGAACTTCGTTCCCCCCACGTTTTTTAAGAACCTTTACATTTTCCTGCACAGTAAAAAACCAAGGTCATGGTAGGTAAGGTATTGCTACAGTAAAGTATTAAACTTCGTAGGGCAGTATGCGAAGTTTTCCTCGTAATACGTGTGCAGTATCGCGCACATTTCCTTGCGAAATCCCAAATGAAAATCGAAACAGGGTGTAGAACAGTAACTCCTTGCAGAGGACACAAGTTTCTTCACACAATTTCACTAACGATGTTGCAGAAAAATTTGGGCCCATGCAGGAGTTGAATGCTAGGAAAATAAATGTCTCATCAAGATAAGCATTTCAAAGGCTTGAATTGGGGATGCGAAGCTTGTTATAAGGATCACAATGGGAATGACATCCCGGCACTTTTAGTTGAGAATAACTCCAGCCGGTTTTCATTCATGACTCGGGCTCTTCGAATGTACAGTACAGTATTGTTCTCTCCTTGAACTTGATATTCCTGTACTGTATTTTGAGACTGGATGAGTTCATTCTTTCTAAAAGTTTTTACTACGCTTTAGCACGCGTTACACGCAATAACCGGATTCCGCGCGATTCACAGCCAAATATAAGTGTACTGTACCTTCATCAAGCAGACCATTGCCATTGCGACTTTCTTTCAAATGAACAAGTGTACTTTACTGGTTTCAAATCTCATAGCATGAAAAACGAAAAAAATAAGTGCTGGCGTGTGCTGCTGTCTTTTGTAGGCGAATGGTACGCCATTTGCGTCCGTTATTGGGTATAAAATATCAAGAACACTGGTTCATCCATGGGCCGAACAAGGGCAAATTTACATGAAGATGTAACCAACAGGGGTGGTTTCACATTAATGAACTCTGAATACACCCTGGTGATATAAGCCTTGTCCAACGGCCTTTTTCGACCCAAATATCGTTGAAATACCGTGTCTCATTTCAGACGGAAGCTCATCATCGTAGCACAGCCCTGACGTAAATGGGGGGAATGTGCGTTCTCTCATCGCGAGAGGCATCGAGTGAAATTCGAGTTTAGAAATAAAAAAAAAGAGAATCTGAAAAGTTTGCATGATGAATAGGAACGCCGCACGATGGACGATCTCGTGCGGAAGACGCGCCCCCTGAAGAGGCTTGATCTGACGCGGCGTTATTTGATGCCTTGCTGACACAGTTTTTCTGGGGGTGGTTCAGGGATTCCGCGTGGCTTCACATACAGGAGGCATTTCGAGTCGAATAGGAGCATCCTGGGCGAGCATCATTGACAACTCAAGAAGAGAATTCGGGTTTCGGCGGAAATGATGTTCTTCAATCCTAATTACGCTTCGGCGAATTGCAATCCTCCCCTTGGGCGAGTGAAATCGGCAGGGCGCAGGGTTCGAAAGCGTCCCGCTCCCAGGAACGTCGGTCGCGGCTGGGCTATTCATAACCCAGGATTTCCGAAGGAGGAACCCAGATAAGAAGCGTCGGCGGACGGTGAACAGGCCCCGAAATCGGCGACGACACACACGAGCCCGGAACTTTATTAAGATAGCGAAACCACGGGATACAAATGGTCAAAAGGGCGGATATTTGATTCTGGCTGTGAATGGTTGTGTTTCGGACGGCAAGATAAAGTTGAGCTGGTCTTCCGTTTCCTCCTGATCATCTCAGCATGAGCCTTGTGTGCTTCCCGGGGTTCTCCAAGCTGACCGAATCTCAATAAATCAGTCGAATGATCAACCGTTCTTAACCTGCACGTATGGTGCTGTGCAGTACAGTACTGTATTCCGAAATATGAGCATAATGAAAACCCCATCGGTTCGCAGACTTGATTAGATGAATTAAAATCAAGTTCAAAGATAAGTCCTGTATGTCTACGCTGCCGATAACGTGATCAAGAGTCCTGAGGTTTTGGAACTTTTCGATTGATCCTCAGATGAGAGATTCTGTACCCAATTTTTCTCGTATAATACTCCAAAAAATATCGCAGTTTTTCCGTCACAGTTTGAATTTTTTGTCCTTTTCTACCTGATATAGACCGCTCCTTCTGTAGTTTAAATTTTTCGTTCCGAGAAATCCTTCTTTTGTTTTACTAATCCGCTCTTGATGACGGGCGAGCCACTTCGGTATTTCTTCTGCACACGTTTTTTCGTTTATTTTATTGACGCCAAACGAACGAATTCGTCTCCGGATACGTTGGCATCACACCTCATGTTGTCCGCAATATCGCGGATAGATACGACCAAGTGAGACGTTTCACACATGGCACTTCAGTATTTATATTGTAGGTTCATCTAAAATTCCACGGCTTATTCCCATCTTCAATTTGAGAATCCCGCGAATTCTCAAATTCACAGCGCTAAAAAATCTACATTCCAGAAAAGAAAATGTATTTAGTTTAGGCCAGCAAGGTAAGGCATTCAGTTAAGTTCAAAGATAAGTCCTGTATGTCTACGCTGCCGATAACGTGATCAAGAGTCCTGAGGTTTTGGAACTTTTCGATTGATCCTCAGATGAGAGATTCTGTACCCAATTTTTCTCGTATAATACTCCATAAAATATCGCAGTTTTTCTCTCACAGTTTGCATTTTTTGTCCTTTTCTACCTGATATAGGCCGCTCCTTCTGCAGTTTAAATTTTTCGTTCCAAGAAATCTTTTTTTTTGTTTTACTAATCCGCTCTTGATGACGGGCAAGCCACTTTGGTATTTCTTTCTGCACACGTTTTTTCGTTTATTTTATTGACGTCAAACAAACGAATTCGTCTCCGGATACGTTGGCATCACACCTCATGTTGTCCGCAATATCGCGGATAGATACGACCAAGTGAGTCGTTTCACACATGGCACTTCAGTATTTATATTGTAGGTTCATCTAAAATTCCACGGCTTATTCCCATCTTCAATTTGAGAATCCCGCGAATTCTCAAATTCACAGCGCTAAAAAATCTACATTCCAGAAAAGAAAATGTATTTAGTTTAGGCCAGCAAGGTAAGGCATTCAGTTTCGTCGAAAGTTGTAGCGAATTATTTCTTCTATTCATTTTAATATGACCTTTGCGGGGAAAATGAAATGAAATGCTTGCAGGAATAGGAAGCTTTTCATCTTTTTTCATCGTTGTCCTGGACTGGGAATGCAACCCGGGGCTGCTGGGTGTAGTAATGTGCGTCCATCAGAGAACCAGAGGACCGTACGTCTCTGTTGGGGGATCGCTAGCGCGGGATGGGTGTCTTGTAAAGGAACGATTGATCCTCCGGGATCACTACGTCAAACAGCGTTCAACCCCCTTCACTCTATATGCTCACTCGGGCCAATTAAACCAAAGCGAGGATCATCATTCTCGCTTTCGGCTCATTTTGCCGGCTTCTATCGAGTATTTTACAAAAGAGAATGCTCAAAAACAAAAACAAAGTAAATGCTGCTTGGAACCAAATAAATCAGTCATAAGTTTAATCGACTTCTAATTTTTATGTTATCCATCATCACGCGGATGTCGCGTCGATCAAATCACAGGTGCCTATAGAGCATTATAGAGGAACAAATTATTTATATGGTATTACGAAAGTAAATTAGTTGTGGTGTTTCGTGCCGAGGGGAAATATAATTTTCTTCCAATCTGATAAAATGTTTGCTGCACAAAGTCAGACTTTCTTTGTGTGTGTCGCGAGGGGGGTTGAACGCTGTTTGACGTAGTGATCCCGGAGGATCAATCGTTCCTTTACAAGACACCCATCCCGCGCTAGCGATCCCCCAACAGAGACGTACGGTCCTCTGGTTCTAATCCAAAACAAAAAAAACTTCATGCTGAAAAATAGGGGGGGCTTATCGTGAATATGAAAGGAGTCAATGTCGAATATTTTCTCGCGTGATTTCTTCAGACGTAACATTTCAATTATTCTTCGAAAAGATCTGAGTTTTTTACGCGAGTACTGTAATGTGATGGTACCACAAGGTACTTCGTGAACAACAACAGTGAAGTCAGTCATCACCTTGGTCTGACATACAAAGTACTGTATTCTACGTGCGGAGGATGGCAAAAATATGTTGTAAGCTTCATGTTTTTTACGTACTTTGCTTGAAAAATTAGGTAACTTCGTGAGCCTTGTCAAAGATAGAATAACTCTTAAAATCTAACGGTGTTGTTCTGATTTATTGGTAATGAAAAATTTTCCATGAAATACAGCGATCGCTGAAATTAATTTGAATTCTTATCGAAACCTCAGTACTGAACAGTATTTTATCTTGAATACTTCGGGCATCTGTTTTGGACGGGTTAAAGATTTCAGCGTCATCATGCAGGTATTAACTAAGATGAAAAGTTGAAAAGCGTAAGTACACTACATACGTATATTCAACGTCATTTTGATGCATTGCTCAATTATGGAATTGTCGTCCCCGATAAATCATCAGATTGCAACGCTTCATGTTCTGATTCGTGTTTTCTAGAACTAAAAAAAAAAAAAAAACTACGGCCATGGTTACGATCTCAGTTCACAGCGAAAATATTTCAAGGATGACGAATAAATTCATCGAGTGACTCATACGATCTTATTAGATTTTTTTCTGCTCGGTATCAGCTTCTGGTGCTGTATTGTACAGCATTCCAGGGCAGAATTTTCTCCCTTCTGATCACTTTTTGTGTAGGTCATCTGCATCATAATGTACGAAGCGCTGTATGGAGTCATCCATTTTCCTTCATTTTTCTTTCTTATCCGAACAACGTGGCTGAAAATAACATGAGTCAGGGTTTGCCGAAATTTGTGTCCATTCATGAGCTAAATGTGGGTGCTCTCGCATCTCCGACGGGCGTCGCGACGGCTGCAACGACTTGAATTCGACCATTAGGTGCAGAACTCACGCAACGGATCTCGAACTTTACTCGCACAATTCAGGGCAGAAGGCGACCAATAAAACCCACGAACGCTTGAACACGTTCCCCGCATTCCATTAGACGGAAACAAGCATCAAATTGGTGTTTCGAGTCATCAAGCTGCAGATACAGTATTCCTCTTATTGGAAAAAGGGGGTTTCTCCAGGCTGCCTCATCGTCGTCATTCAAAAGCGAAGATACTGTATATTTGATCACAAGAAATTCAAGTTGGCGAAGTTGTTTTCGGTGGCATCTGTGTTACTGTAACATACCAGACCGAACAGATGTCGCAAAGAGAGCACAGTACAGCAGTTTTATTTGGCTACCTCCATTGCTGTCAACGGAATTATGATCCCATGCCTTTCCCGTCCACGTTATCGAAAATTAGCACCAATTCAGGATTCGGATGGAAGTAATCGTATTTTGTTCGTAAATTTAAATCATGCTGTATGCAGCTCCTGCTTTCTTTTTTTTCCCCCAATTTCGGGGTTCGCGTTTCTTATCCAATGAAAACGGTTGTGAATACCAATGACTAAGTCGAAGGTCAGATGCGCAAATGCACTAATAAAACGTGTTTGAGACAGATCCTGTACGTAGAGTTTTAAATTGGTTACATGTACAAGTAAACCATCACAGTACAGGTATTTGCATTGCAGTCTTACTAGCATTTCGACGTTATTTAGCAGTAATTGTTCCAGCTTTGCGTAGAGAAAACGGGTAGTAATACAAGTAAAATGGCTGCATTGCATTCAAATGATGATCAAAGTGAAACAAGTTTCGTAAACCGTACTGTAAAATGGTTTCTCAATTCGATCCACTATTTTTTCATTTACCGGCTTCCTAATGGATTGCACATAGAATTTTTGACTGATTTAGTCGTGAAAACAAAAATCCTGGTAATATTGTAAGGCTGTATAAACGCTAGCAGTACGCTGATCAAGACCGAAGTAAGGAATCGTACGTGAGTCTACTAGCTGAGCAAGTACAGCAATAAATTGCTCAAGTTCTCATTGCACGAGTTTGAATGTACTGTAGATGGCAAACTGTGGAATTTAAATGTCATCTCCTTCTTTGGAGGATATTTAATAATTTAGCCAAGTTTTATAGTCCAACGGGCATCGGAAAAAAACGTGCGAGTGCGCGTTTTAGGAATGATTCAAAGTTTGAGGGAAGATTGATGTCAATACAGTACAGTGGGCCCCCGACTTACGACGGGCCCATGTTACGTCGGTTTCAACTTACGACGCTTTCTGTGCATTAAAAAAACCCCCAACTTACGTCCGGGTTTCATGATACGACAGCTTCTGAGGTTTTTAAGCTCCCTCCCACCAGCAATTTTTTTGGTGCCATGCATGCACAAAAGGTTTTCCCAGGAGGAAGATCCTTCTTTGGAGGATATTTAATAATTTAGCCAAGTTTTATAGTCCAACGGGCATCGGAAAAAAACGTGCGAGTGCGCGTTTTAGGAATGATTCAAAGTTTGAGGGAAGATTGATGTCAATACAGTATAGCATTCCAGCAGCAGCACCCGCACACTGGTTGCTCGTGGCATTATCCGACTATTAACCGGAATAAGCAGTAGTAAATTCTTGAAATCGAAGCGATTGAACTGTTCAGAATTCACTCATCTTGTAAACTCACGATTGAACGTTGCTCATCCAATCATCACGTGCAGTATTTTCTGGAATGCATTTCTTGCAGACCGTATATATACTGTATACTGACATCCCTATTCTAATTCGACTACTGCCGTATAACGCTACTTTTTCCGCAATTCTCTCTTTCCCTCGCACTGCATCCCGTACTTCTGCAGTTCCTCCGGATATATTGGACGACGAAAGCTCGTCCGTGGTGGACGTGGAAGAAGGAGGCACCACGCAGCTGGTGTGCAAAGCACGAGGTAACCCACCACCGAGCATCACCTGGAGGCGCGACGACGACCGGAAAATCCCCTCCGGCATGGTGTCGTCGACAGGTGAGCTCATTCTCGTCACGACGAGAGCCGCGTTTGACAGGCATTCGAATTGGAGGGATTCATTCCGATATTTTAAGGGGGTCGGTATCAGGGGTCCGTGTTGACGCTGGAGAAAGTTCGTCGCAACGATATGGGTACGTATCAATGCATCGCGTCGAACGGGGTGCCGAATGCTGTGCAGAAGCGAATCCAGCTCTTCGTGCATTGTGAGTTATGTCTTACGTGCGCTAAGAATGAAAGCTCACGTATTTTCATTTCAACGTCTCCCATTCGATTATTGTACATCCTGCTATTTTTGATGTTATTTGTTTTTGGTTTCTCGCTCTTGGGCTGTCCTGGCATCACCTCAGCATTTTTGAAGCGATACGTTTACTGTAGCTTGCTGTACCGTGACAGTATAACGGCAACCTAGCAAACCTAACATTGAATCGAATTTTTCACACATTTCTTTTGCAAGTCCCCCGAATTCCAAACCCGAAGGATCATAAGACGGCGTACTTTCTGCTGGTAACGAGACTCGTAATTCGAACGCTGCACCACATAACCATTCTTTTTTTCTTCATGCAGTAAAATATTGCGACAAACTTTTAGGGGCTTGAGAAAGGTTGTTATCCAGCGCTGAATAATTGGTTATCACACAATTTTCAACATTAATAACTCGAAAAGTTTCATATCAAACCTGCCTAGAATCAATTGCATCTTGCTTATCTGGCATTCTCAGTTCTTTTATTATTGTTCGAAAGCTACGTCATCGTCTGAAAAAATAGTTGCAATCATGCATATCCGTCACACCAGTCTCTTCATTCTTCGAAGATGTTGTTTGGATTAACTTGAAAGCAGTTTTTTAAAAGATAATTTCAGAATCAATCCATGTTACAAGAATAAACAGTCAGTAACATTTAGGATCTGAAATCTCATACCGTGCCTGCTTTAGTCGGGAAACTTGTACACGGGAAATCCAACAAAAATTTTTCATGAATTTATCTATATTGGAATTGAAAAATTCGCCAAGACTAGATTGTTTTAAAATGCGCTCTATACAGATGTCATGACCGAAACATGGTCCTGCGCTCTTTTTGATACAATATGTCATGGGGGTTGTTTTAACAACGTTTTCATAAGTAATACTGCTCTAAAATCAGTAAAATGGCATGACTAACCTTTTTGTCATGAACCACAAATTCACATCCAACACACGCTCGTTGGAGCTCCGCTGGGAGGACAAGTAACTCTTCAGTGCGTCACCGAAGCTTATCCAGCATCTATGGACTTCTGGAAAAGAGACAACGTCACCATAATTCAGAATAATGCCGTAGCTGAAGGTGAACATTCGAGAGGACGGCTACCGGAATACACCGTGACGCAGGTTGGCACTCGAGAATATTGCAGCAACTCTGAAGCAAGAATACAGCATATTTTTCTTTCCGACGCAGTCAAACAGCAAGAAGCCATGGAAGAAGGTAACGCGGTTAATCATACACGAGATGAAAGCTGAACACTTCGGGGACTATTACTGTGAATCGAGGAATCCGTCTGGGGAAGCAATCGGACGCATCCGAGTCTACAGTAAGGTCACTTCGAGAGCCGTTGTCCCAAACATTCTTGACTTCATGCATGGAAATCAAGTACACTATTGCACATGCAAAATTTCAATATGCTCTACCTCGTGTTTCAAACACCAGGCTAGCGTTCGTATTAGCATAGTATTTTTTTTTCAATTGCAAGGCCGACAGCTACGATAAGTCTGAAGAGTATATGAAATTCCTTTACAGATCTTGAAATTGCCTTCGTGTAATTCAGGAATATTTTTATATCGTCGCTTTATTTCAAAGAACATGGTTCGAATTAATGCCGAATAAATTTGTTGCCGTCATTTTCCCGTTTGAAGTGACATTTTCTCAACTTGAGATACATTCTCAGTCGATTCTGTCTAACCACTAGCTGTCGGAATAACGTAGAATAATGCACTGCGTTCGAAATTGATGACAAATCATATAACACGAGAGATGTCCCCTGACGTTCATCAAATACGTGTAGTGCCTATCATTTTGATGTTCAATGATTATTGTACAATACCTGCAATGAACTTAGGCTATTTATTGCATTAATGATATGAATATGCTGCTACAAGAATAATTCGGGGCCTGAACAGTCAGTGTGCGACGCGTTGGGAAGTAGTGCACTTGAAATTAAATTTTAAGTGTGCACCGACTCTACTGAGTACATGAATCTTGACTATCGCTAATACAAACCAATTTAGTTCATACAGCATATAATAGCGTTCCTATTTCTCCCTGAGTTGAATTCCAACAAAAGTGCGGATTTGCTCCCTTTCGGACAGGGATTGTTTGACAACGATATTCTCGCATCGTCGAATATGTGGAAATTGGCTTCTTTTAATTTATCTTTCATTCTCACTTCTATGCTATCACGTAGTTGAGTTTCTCATCTTTGTGTGGAGTATTTTCAGCCGATGCTGATCTGAGGTTCGCTAGGAAGTTCATGATCGAAATCATCGAGTATAGAAGGCCGCGAATGTGTTTCATTTCATGCTTACTTTTCCTGTTGACCCGAAGACATTTCAAGGCCAGCCAGGACAAAAGAGCCGTCGAGGCACCGTTCGAGTCCGCCGCCGACGGATGAGTCGGACCGAGCAGCTACCCGAACGAAGCCCATGGACGACTTGGAGTTGAGGACCAGCGTCTACTATCACACCTCCGAGGACACAACCAATACGGAGGATATTTGGAGCAAGTCGCCGTTCCAGCCTTCACTCTTCGACGTCGAGGAGTTCGCATCTTCGCTGAATCACGACGACAACGGCTTCACGGCCAAGTCGACAGCGACGACTGTTCGTCGGATCAGTCGTCGCGTTCTTCCGCAGCTTATCGCGGCCGCCTTCTTGTTCGCGTGCTGGCTCAGATTCTGACGGGTCGACTACCGATCCTGACTTGGGACGCTCCTCCGGAAACGTCGCCGGAGTCCGGGAATTAGGGCCTGCATTAGGAGACGACATCTATTCATACCTTTATTTTCTAGTCGATCGTTCTGGTTTGAAAGTGCGAACACGTGAGGGCATGCAACAGTCTGTGCACAGTAAGCGACACCCCTTCATATGCACAGGCGTTTTTTTTTTTGTATCCAACGCTTCGCCCGAAGTGCATCAATGCAGGGTGGATATCGCCTATTCTGAACCCTGCAGAAATTTATTACTGTCTTGCAACTGAAAACCTCTAATGAATTTCAATACCGAGCTGCCTCCGTCATTACAGTATTTCCAAATCAAAAGGTATTATTCCAGCGTTTTTACTGTCGCATGCTGCATGTACTTTCACTGCAAACATGGGAAATCATCAGACTACCCTACATCACACCAAATAAATCTAACCCAACACGTAGCTCAACTAAATAAGTACCGCAACTCGTATTATAATTCATTTTTCGAAGTGAGATCATTGCACTTCCCTACACAACTTCCAACTCGCCTGAGCTGAAACCAAAATAATCTAACGAATTTGGGCTGCCTTAGCTTACATCAGTGCAACCGCTCCTGGACTTGATTAAACCTAACATATACAATGACCATTGATTAATCGAGCCAAAAATCAGCGATGAATAAGTAACTCAATCAGATGTGCCATAAACGTTGCGGGTATGAATAGTCAGTCCACTTTTCAAGGGAAATGGTGGAGACGAACACCTCCCGCATGGCAATTCGACTCATATGACGTGGCCGCCACGTATAGTTATTGTTTTCATGAAGGATACCGCATAACTCCATTTTTTTCAATAAAAGTTATTTTGTCTAGCACTACTCGCTCGTTTACACAAAGAAAAATAGGTTTCGCGAAGCACAGGGAATGTAGATGACGTGGCTTTTTCACCTTCACTGATTGAGCTAATTCTTAAATTTTCATGAGCATGGAATATATTAGCCGAGAGAGAAAAAAACTCCGCAGTTCTAAGTTGATTCCATCGCGTTGCTACGAAATCGCCGTTTTGTAGCGCAAAACGTATGCAAATCTTTTGGAAATGCAAATTTGTCCAGCGACAACAAAATGGGATGGTTTTTTAATCGTTGGACTATGTACTCTTCATAGAAAGACGCTATTCGTTTAGATATTTTTGGTGAAGTCCGTGCCAAAAAGCGGAACCTAATACAACACAGCCGTAATAGCTGTGGGGTCTACGTCAAATTCCTACATGCCTGTCCCTCATTTCGAATGAAATGGGCAATACGCCATCACCATTTTCAAACGGGTTAATAGCGCCAATTAAAAGACTTCCGAGTGGGTCTCTCTTCAGTTTGTTCGCAGAACGTTTTTCAAGATTCATAGGAATTGAAACCACAACTGTTGCCCGAGATAATGACGATTCACTATCTTCCCAATCAGGTCGTCGAGTTAGTTAAAAAAAAGATACGCATTTTATTGATCAGGATGGGAAAAGTTTCGGTTTCCGAGAATGAGAATGCTGAAGAAAATCAAGCAAACGGGTCTGCGGGAAAGAGAACAGACTTGTCTTCACAGTTATGGGGAGTCGGTGGTTGAGAGAGGAAGAAATCGTCCGATGATGCAGTATTTTGGTACAAGATTCCACTCTTAGCTCTCCGGAAAACATTGATGAGGAAGTTAACCCTGACTCTCACATCCTTTCACGCTGCGGTCAACGACTTCAACGCTTGACACAGCTGATTGATTTCCGTTCAGTGATCCCGTATTTCCCTCCACTATACCCGCCGCCTCTTGTTCTCCTCAAACGTTCGACCCTAAATGGATTGCCAGGAAAATACAGTATCCGAAACCCTGCTGGTGTATGCTGTGGTTGTAAAGGTATGTACTGTGCTAACACCGTAACAAAAATAAAATTGAACTGGTCTTACATAACCTAATCCAACCTCATCAAAATAAGATTCAATTATACTAACGGTGATGATGATCCAGCCGAAAGAGACATATCCTAGCCATCTTTGTGGGTAATACCCTGCCGCACCAAATTATTCCAAGAGAAATTAATTCAGTGTAAATATTCAAGGCGACCCGAAACCGGGAGAACTGGACCATTGGGATAACTCATACCATTTTCCCTCCTAATAGATGCATGCTCCTATGACCCTGCAATGTCTAACATTTGAGCATTGAGTCAAGTTTTTTTTTTCAAAAATTTTTTGCCAGCACTGTGTGCTGAAAAAAAAACCTACTTTTGTATCATGGCCTAAGTCAAGAAGAATGTTTTTTTTCTAATCCTGCAGAAAATTGTTTTCAAAAAATCAAAACAAATCCCTCACAGGTTGGCATTTTTTTCCTGCATTCCTGGCATAGGATGTGCATGGGAAAATTGTGAAACCAATAGAAAATTTACCTCCCAGATTTTTCCCAAGCTGTCTCAACATGGGTGCATTTCAGTGACCTTGGGTCAGACTGAAATTTGACACCTACTGGAAAAATCCTGATGCTGCCACACACTGAAAAGGAACCCTCTACCATCCAAAGGTTAATTGCTACTTTTTTCCCAACCTGAACCATCTGAAATCTCACAATAATCTTTCCTATAGTACTATATCAAAATCAAGGAAAATATGCAAACAAAGAAACCTGTTCCGGAATTTTGTTTTGTCTAGTCATCATTTGCCCTTCATTTCCTGAAGCATGAGTTACCTAGTCTAGTGGTGTTCCCCAACCAATGGTCTGAGGATTGGCGTTGGTCTGCAGAAGTTTCTTGCTGGTCCATGGGATATTTTCTCAGGTATGAAATATACATCGAAAGTAGCAATGAGGGATGTCACAGTGACTTTTTCTTAATTTTTGGTTAGAAAATGGCAGGTATACTTGGATTCGGAAGAAAATATATTTCTTTCCTTGTTGGCATTTTGCAAGCTTCCACCACACTCTTGACGCAATAATTGAATTTTTTGAAGCGTAATACCCTCCAGGAGCATGATTCAATAAGGGGTCTTCGAAATGATGCCACAATCGATTGCATTCGGGGCTCTTAGAATGGCTGACAGGCGTACGAAACTGCCGTCATTCACTGGATTATTTTAGTCCTTCCACATAAAAAAAAAACAAATATTTTTCCTGTAAATTCCGACGGGTGGAAAAGTAGCGAGAGATTCATGAAGAGTCTAGTTTCTAGTAGCAGCAATATAATTCACTGCTTTCTTCGTCGAAGTTTCAAACAACGGAAAATTATTTCTCATTTATTCATCATTCTGCTCGTCTCAATTCTAGTTTTCCACGCACCTATCAATCATCTGGCTCAGAGTAAAAGCGATTACAAATGCGTATGTGTGCTATGGCGTCGAGAACTTTTAGGGCTGCGTTTGTTTACGACTGTGTCCTGCGTTCGATCAAATTATGCGGATGATTTATGTACGCAAATCACCCTCCACGCTCCAAACCGGCGAGGCGTCCTCGTTTGAATCCTGTGTGATTTATTGCTTGCATTTCACCCGTGACAGTTGTGGTTCAAGCAGCGAGCTGCTCTGGACAATCGCTGTTTTTGTGGAGCGATCTCCAATTTAACCCGCGATTGACGACTTCATCACATGCCTATTCCGGTGTCAGATAATGGAATGGGTCTGCAGATTTCCGCGATTTCTTCGCGTGGCTCTTCCCAAGATGAATATTGTACTGTAGTTCATGTTTGTTTTCAGCCAAGGTGAAATATAAGATATCCGAGACACTGCGCTTGAAGAACCGGCTGACAAGAAGTATTCAGACCATCGAATGAGGGTGTAATGGAACGTCGGGCGATTTTTTTCTTGGGTCTTTCCCAAGGTGTAACCAACGGATTTCGTGTAAGAGATAGTGTGGCGTTTTCTCAGCGAGAGGTTTTTCGCGGATTATTTTTGAAGACAGAATGTGCAGCAGATCACGGTTAGAAATGGAAGGGGTTCGTAGCCTTGTTATGAAGCTACCAGACTCATAATCATGAGTCTTGGCTCATTCTACGTCCGATGAATATTGGTATGATGAAATTAATGGATTGGGTTCTATTTCCCGAATATCCTCCTCACGGGGGTCTTCTAAACGTCCGACAGGTGTCACATCAATATCGCCCCGAACGGGAATGGGAACGGCCCAAATCTCGCCGGGACACA
This sequence comes from Notodromas monacha, assembly GCA_905338405.1. Classification (NCBI taxonomy): domain Eukaryota; kingdom Metazoa; phylum Arthropoda; class Ostracoda; order Podocopida; family Cyprididae; genus Notodromas; species Notodromas monacha. The sequence goes on from CAJPEX010000685.1 coordinate 53,877, forward strand.
TCCCGCCGCCGCGCCTCGCCGGTTCTTCCTTGGATGGACATTCCCAGGTACAACTGCTGAAACATGTATACAATAAAATTACTCAATATGTTATTTTCCTGTGTTTATTCGCAGTAAGTAAACAATCACATTTTTGCTGAAGAAAAGAAAATGTATTCTCAGGGCTCAGGATTTTTTTTTGTATTCTGGAATTGTATTGGTACCTCAAGTCTGTCTTGATCTCTCTAACACTCTTTCATCTTTGTTGCAGAAAAAGCTTGCTACTTTCATTCAGACACTTGCACTGTTCCTTGAAAAATGATTTGTGGAAAAATGAGAGATTAAAGCCATAAGAAGGCATGAACAAAATAGCTGGAGGAACAAGTTGAGATGGAAGACATTTTTGGAATGTTTCCTTGTAGTGGCTGGATTCGAGATATTATCAAAATAACTTTAAAGAAATTGTATCTGCAGAAAAATTTAAAATTGTTTTTTGGCTTTCATTTTTGGATCTAAAGGCAATGCGACTTGAGGGGACAATCAGGGAAAGTCTGACTTCAGAAAAATCAAGAGACCCCACTCCCTAGTTTTTGTCAAACTTTTCCTCACCCAACTTGGCTGAGGTTCTGTGACGTCCAAAAGTATTAAAATGCAGCATATGAAAAAGTCTGACCTTGCAGTGCAATGGGAAAGAACCGTTTGCCTCAAAAGGGTTGAACAAGCTGGATTCCTGGGATCCTTGTAGGCAAATCTTTGGTCTCTTTTCCTTGATGGCAACTCTTTGGCCCCTTTTCCTTGTAGGCAACTGTTTGATTGTTTTGTTCTCCTTGCACAGGCAGAACGTCATCGTTCCTAAGGATCTTTGTCTCTTCAGGACAGAACACTCTTTTTACACTTTTTTTCTTTCTTGCACTTGTCACCTTCTACACAAAGTAGAGTCTAGGATATTTAACTGGTCTGACCAGTCACTCCCCAGGCACAAAAGGAGTACTAACTGCACCAATTTTATTGTCATAAACAAACAATTTTTTGGCTCACAGGTTGATTCCCTGAGTGTTGCCAACCTTTAAGAGAATAATCCAACCTGCATAAAACGTTTTAAAATTAGATTTGTTTCCTATTTCTCCAGATGCATTCAAAACCAGGTACACTAAGTACCTAAGTGAAGTAAATTGAAATGTATGATATTTATTTAGACATTTTTTATTCATCTATCTACAACATAAATGCCTTGCAAATTATTTCCTACTACATACTGGGCTCTTTGACGGAGGGTTCTTTCACTGCTGAAAATTTGTGAAGGATTGGGGTCATTATATTAACTTTGGAGAATCAGACAGACGTAATTGATATGATGGGCAAGCAATCAGGTGATCTAGGCCGGCGATCAAAGAAAGGACCAAGTCTCTCTGCAACAGTGTTTTTTGCATCTATTTGATATTCTGTTGGCATTCCATTACTTGGGGTGATTATGAACTTATGGTGAATATATATATATGCTAGAGAAACAATGTTTGCCCTCACACAGCTGTCCTGCATTAACCCTTGGGTGTCAAAGTTGGACTATTTTTGCAAAATTTGTTTCACCTGAGAGAAGATAAAAATGACAACAGGGAGTTGAGGACAAAGTTGGGAAAAATCCAAATGTTTTTTTCTCTTTGTGCAGAAAAATTTCTTTGGAAAATAAAAATATGCTTAAGGAACAGGCTTTTCTTGGATTAATCCCCACTTTGCCTCAGCCAACCTTGAAGGGCTTTTCTGACCTTCAGAAAACTTGAAACACCACAGCATACAAAAATAATTGGACTTCAGCTGGCAATGGGAAAGAACCCTCCAATGCCAAAGGGTAATGAGCAAGTGTGCCAAACTCACCAGGGTTCTAGGAAAGTTTGAATGGTTTTTGCACAGCTGATAACAAATACTACCAGTTTTAGGGGGGCTTTAATGCATTGTCTCTAAGGGGATACAGACAGGGATTTGAAAAAAAAAATTAGTTAGGGTGGTATTTGACTCACGGAGGTTGGACTAATCAAGGTTCAACTAAATATTGTGGTAAGGATTTCCACCTGTATAGTACGTTTACAAACTGTAATTTTACTCACTGACCTTCTATTCTTTAAATGGGAAGTTTTAATATACTGAGCAGATAAGATTTTCTATGTCCCCTTTCTTCAAAGAAATATTACTACCATTTTCTTTCAAAATATCGGTAAGTATGCCATCACGCCACGACATCAATCCCCTTACACGATTCATTTCAGACACGACGATTAACATGTTCGCCAGAAATCTCAATCCTAGGAGTGCTAATTTTTTCTGTTTTCATACAACTAAATATGCCAGGATTTTTCAAACAGAGCCACGGTACTTTCTATCAGCACCTTATGCATGAAAAATTTGGAAGATACGTTCCGGTGTTTTCTCCTAAGCCCTATAAGAGTGTAACTACCAAGTACAGTACCAACACAGGATTCTTTTCCAGAGTAATTTCTCTTCTCATTGCATGGATGCCAAACTCATTGGGAAAACTTCCAAAACCAATTCGTATGGATTAACTGTGAAGAATTGTAGGATAAAATATTGCCTCCTTGGCATTTGTGCGCTTGCTCAGCCAGAACTAGAACCTGAAGTTCTTCTATACAATAACAATCCGGTTTGTACGTGTGTGACGCCATGGTTTGCGGGAATCGTTTCCGTTGGCCGACTTTGAGCAGTCCATGGTTATTGTCATTCTTATAGTTGCTGCATTAGCGCACGGCTGCATTTGGAAACCTTGAACTCTTAATATACATTTTAGCAAAGGGAGCGTTCATGTGTGAGACGGCGCTTATTCGGGTTTGAAGACTGTGAAATCCGTCCGTCGTTGAGTACGTGCGATCGTTGATTTTTTGGATCCTCGATGGAACTTGAAGCGATTTATTCCGCGGTAACTCTGTTTTCGTTGGCGATGTGCGCTCGAGCGGAGTATTTGAATCTTGCTGACGTCCGTAATCCTAGTCCGCCGCCCCCGAAGAAACCAAGTAAGTGGTGAAATTGCTTTTTTCGCCCTGAATAACCATTCGGAGGACAAGGAGAAGTTTGATTCGGCAGGCTGCATGCTATTCATTGGAGTTCCATCTTATTTTCTAGCGATTCGCAGACAAAATAAGGAAGTCTGATTCACGCAGAGGCTTGTATTTCCGCGTCTCTGCCGGCTCTAATTTATCTTGAAGTCTATTCAGGGGCTATAACCTTTTATATGGACTCTTTAAAAACAAAATCAATAGAGAGCAGGAAAAAAATTACTTGAGAGAACATTATTGCAGTCAAGATGATCTCACTCGAGATTCCAGCTGTGTGTATATAATGTATTTCACAGCTTGCGAAAATAAGTGATTGAATTTTGATGATTTGAACAGACAGTCGTGCAACCCTGAACACTGTTCATTGCCATATCATTATCTTACTGGGTGGTGCAAATTGTTGCTGGATGCCCCAGAAAAAGTACCGTATGAGACACAACTTGTAGAATAAACAAGTGAAATGCCGACTAAATTTATTCTCCAAGAATTCTAATTCAACGAACTGTTCAAGCCAAACTTTTTGCCTTTCGTTATGAGATCTTTCAGCTCGTAAAACTTTTTATGAACGTCTGACACCTGAAATTATTTTTCTGAATGCTGGACTGCATCATGTGATGTCGATTCTCCAAACCTTCAGTTAATGCCTTTGCTTCTTCACGCAATATTCGACATACAGTATTACTCGAACTTCTGCGCGTTCCCTGCCTGCTCTTGATCAGTTCAGTTCCCCTGGACCGGTAAACTGTACCAGTCCTCGTCTCATTGTTTCCGAAGAGATTATATAAACTCAAAGACGTTCCGAGCTCCCTGCGACATCTCATTCTTTGTTGTGTACGGGACAACTGTCTTATTGAAATAGAAAAAAAAAAGCTTCGTGTTCAATGATTCATCATTCAAGGCTCACATTTTTCAAAGATGGTAGGTAAGGTTTGTTTATTTTCTTCATTTTAAGACGAAGAGTTCTGAAATTAATTTATGATGCCCCCAAAACACAAACTATGCAAGTCTCAAATAAGAAGGTGGTTGGAACGGTGCGACGCGAAGTTATTGCGGTAGGAACTAGTTTTGGACGCAATGGAGACCGGGACTGCATGGTGTTGAGTTGTTCGTAATGCTCCCATCTGTAGCATCTATATAATAAATATGACATCCATCAAAATATCCGGACACATGATGTTCCCTTGTTCTGTACATTTGAACATATTGAACATCTATGAGCAATGCAGTTCGGCCGATTATATTGCGAATTTCTCCCGAATCTAGAAAGTACTGCACGCTGGAATGTTCGTTACGAATTTGATTTCCAGGTGACATACTGTAGTGTTCATTGTGAGCATATTATCCATGCTGCATCGTTCAACCTGCATAATTCCAAGAAATGTACCTTATTTTCTGTTTCACTTGAAATTCATGCATTGTATTCATTCTCCGTCGTAAAGAAACCACCACAATACAGGAGCGAGAATCTTGATATGCACAGTTGAATGTGCCGTTCCATGGCAGAACAATTATTGATTTGGAACGTGTCGGAAGCTGATCCCGGGACGAGAGATGGTGACCAACGCATCACACTAGTTTTCAACTTCTTATTCGTAATCAACGAATCCAGTTCAAACTTAATTCCAAGTTCATGGAACAAGAATACTGTACTTACGTTTTCCATTGGAAGTATAGTATTCTTGTTCCGTAAAATCGAGCAGTTTCTCGTTTGCGTAGGTGACAATTTTTCTGAAGTATTGAAGCACGCACCCGAAATCTTGCGCCTCTTGGTGGATGATGCTGATGTCCTGTTCAATGATGAAGGCGATGAAAACATGATTTCAAACTGGAAAAAAGTTAGCAAGCGCATGAAAGAAATATCTGGTGAACTGGATCGCATTTTCGCAAATTCTGGCTCCGACAGAACAAGCGAAGGCAAGGAAAAAGACAGCCTGGCTGAAAAGCTGGACTGGTTCATTGGCTTTGGGGAGGAGAGCAAGGAGGACAATAGGTATCTGAATCTGAAACTGAACCTGCACGATGGTCATCCCAAGAGTCCCAGTTTGTCGAAAGTTCGTCGAAGCCTAAGTGATGAGTCTTCAACCAATAAAATCTCGGTCACCGCGAACCCGAAATCACACATCCTGCTAATTGAAGTTGAAGGTCGGGACAACCAGGGAAGAGCTGCCATTCCTGTTCCGAGCTATCCTCTTCGGTCCTGGAACAACGAATCTGACTTCTTCGCGCCAAGAATCATCCCTCATGAGAAGCCTGCAATTGATGAACCTGGGCTGGGCAAATTGATTCTCAGTGCGCAGGCCTCTCTCTTCCGCGTGCGCAACGCACTGGCTGAAAACCTGAGTTGTGGCTCGGCGACTGGCGTCATTATTCACCACCTTTCAAAGCAACTCGAGGTTAGTAAACTGCATTTGTGGACCAAGAAAAAAAAAAAGTCAAACCAAGATAAGCCACCAGCATTTGTTAGCAAGGTTTATGGCGGTTTAACTGGGTTTTTGTAAAGGGGGTTGGTTCATCAAAAATACTCGTATACAGGACATGAGAAATGGGTATAATGACATATGAACTTCTGATTCTTGTAGAAAACAGTCAGAATAATCCTGTGATACATAAATTATATATCTAGACTTTTTTCCAAGAAGTTTAATTATCTCATTCTCGTGCTTTTTTCCATTTATTTGAGACCTGGAACAGAAACTTGAATTGTCTCCGTGGACTCACATGGACTAATTTCTGGCATCATATTTTCAGGCTTATTTGAGTGGTCGAAAATTTTGGCGGATTTTTTCAACCGGGTTTATCAAGCTATCATAAGAGACGATTAGTTTTTGAAAATGAATTGGCAGATGCCCATGGTTGTGGCTCGTCCTTGATGGAACCTTAATGGGTTTGACTAATTCCCAACGAGGTGATTTCTGAAGGTTTGTAGAGACTTGGTAATTTAAAAAAGGAAAAAAAAAAATCCTGGAAAACTTCGTCCCGGTTTTCATGCTGAATATCTTCGTGGTAGAAAGATCGATGCCACAAGCGTAATTTATACTCCTGCGAAACAATTATTCGTCAGTAATTTTTGCGTTTTAATCGTCTGTTATTCATGTGTTGGACTCGTCTAAATTCAGATTACACGCTCTGGTTCTGAAATACAGTCGTAAATAGTGCTTGGAATTTGTCTCTTATGTCGGTGCATTCATAGGTTTGATCACTTTTTCAACATAAATCTCAATGCTGGAACGTTTTTTATCGATGGTTCTTCTGACTTGAATTCCACGGATAAGACACCAAAGTGGGCATTTGCTAATTTATTTTGAAAAGCTAATCTTTTCAAATGATAATAGCTTCAGAAACCCGATTAAAATTTTTTGGCCTTTTTCATGTCGAAAATCAGATTTTGTGGTTTTCTCATGCAGAATTTTTTATTTTTCAAGTTTGGAAATTATATGGTTCAAAAGTTATTTGATTCAATATTTTGAGAACTTCCAAAAAATTTTTTAAAAGATGAACCAGTTATTGTACACATTACTGTTGAAGTCTGGAGTAAAACTCGATCTAACATGCAGACATTCTGACATAGGGACAAGGTCCAAGTTAAGATAACGTCTATGTACCCCCGGGTCCCCACTGTACATGGCCTCGTCCCATCTTGATAAAGAAAAACTTTAGGATCTAATTTGGAATCCAGGACTTCTTATTCAGAATTAAAAGCAAGATTTGCGAAGTGAATCTTAGTTTTGATGCCTGCTGAGCGGAATTGCATTCGTCGCCTTTTTTCGGCAGGGAAAGCTCTCACGTGACGATATTGAAGAAATGTGTAGGCAATACAAGGCTAGGTCACACGTACGTCGAGATGCTTCGGAGGAAGAAACGCGGACCGAACAAAGCCTTTCGGTGTTTGATATTGACATGGATGATTCAGAGGTCAGCATGAACTCAACAGACGATGCAAGTGATACTGAATTAGAGGATACCAATCAGTCTCCGGAGTCAGAAATTTTTGATATCTGGAGAGGTCTTAAAGGGCAGCTGCTGTCTGTCTTCCATCATGAAGAGAATACGGAAAAACATCGTGTCATCTCGGACGAAAGAATGGATGATCTAAAGCGATTCATGGGCTCGAATGAAACCGTTAGCAGAAAGCGTCCTTTGCTTCGCGAAGAGGATTCCGAGTTGCCAACGGAAAAGATTGTGGACCGATTCGATCCGGATGATGTCGAGGAAGACGAACAGGTGGAAGACGAACAGGTCCATGATCATCACCATGAACCGGCTAACTCCGTACGTGAAGAGGACAGCGAAAATTATGAAACTGAGGATGAAATTGCGACCGAGCACGATCCAGGTGCGACATTTTTGGAAAAAATGGTTGTAAAAGACTAGGACACATTATGCAAGACTTGCATTAATTTTGAAATATTCGATCGAGTTGAATAACTGGCAAATATTGAGCATATTACTCGTTAATGATAGCAATGTGCTGAATATGGTAATAGTAATTAGCATGTTACGGATGGGACTTGTTCGTAAAATGTAGGAGTCCTTTTCAGATTTTCATAGACCCTTCCTATAATCAGATTAATCACGGAGGTTAAAGGGGTTACGTTATAGAGGGAGGTATATTACGACGCGTTTTCAATCTTGTCATTTCTGAAAAAAATGGGCGAAAATCATTGATACTTGAGCATTTTTACTGAGGAATTCATCAAGTTATAAATGCGTAACCATTACTGGGAATAACGTCCCCATGACGTCATAAAACTCGGATAAGTTTCAGGCCATTTAGATTTCGAATTGATGTTGTTCCAAGATGTTCTGTTGTTGCGTGACGAGGAAGCTTTTGTGGAAACACAAATGATCCTTTATATACACTTCTACTTGATATAAAACTCTAATGCACACTCTAGGAACAGCTCTTCTCATTTACTAGACATGATGTGTTTGAATATATAATACTTTTCGTCGTAAGAAATATTTTGTAACGACAAAAGGAACGGCCCATTTCAGCTTAACGTGTTTTCCGCCTTTTTTTTTTCTTTAACACGGACTGGCCAAAGCATTCTGCGAATGACCTTCCTGTATTAATCTACGATGGAGACCCTGAACGGAACTTTTCTCTTTTGCAATGACCTTAAATTTCGTGTTGCCCTGGCTTAGTGCCACAGGAGGAATGGTGGCACTAACTTAAGGTTCGACTGTACGTTTTTTTGTGCCAGAATTAGCCCATTCACAGTAGGCATATGTATTTTTTAAATCTTGTTCGTCCGTAACCTTTTCATGTTCTCCTCGAGTTTTGCTGCACCTGGTTTGAGGTTGGCTCAAGTCAAAGTGACGGTAGTTGAAAAGCAAGCTAGTTCTTACTCCATGGGTAATGTTTTCGGGGGAATGACAGTTCAACTTGATCGATTCTGTCCACATTCGATGTGAAACTTCTGCTGTTAATATTCTTACTCGGACGCCAGGAACATGAACCCGAACAAGATATTAAACAGGGCTTTCACTTCGCGCCGCAATCAATGGCCGACCACGATTTCTCCCAGAAAATCTTCGCTGATTCTTTCCAGAGGTTGTATGCGCTTGTAAATTTCGATAAAGGTAATGATATAAAGGAAAGAATTCTGATTTTCCAAAAGCAAGCTCTTCGACGTAATTCACACAGGTCCAGTAGATTCTTACTTCGGGGGAAAAAACTGTAAAAACCAGGGGATTGCTCCAAAGGGGAGCAATAATTTCCTGACTTCCCCACGAATATGGTTACTTGTAGAGTACTCCTTGGCAAGCATATTGTGGCTGATTTCCCGCAAGAGTTCACCACGTAACTGTACCTTTTTTCACCCTTTACTGTATTGTCACGTTGAGGTGGGATGCATGGCCATGCATTAAAGAAGAGTATTTCAAGCGTGGACTGCCATAGTCTTGTGCTTGGCCTGCTGCCTCATAAGAGCGCCACCTTTGATTTCAGATCAACTTGCATTAACTGCTCGCAAGACCTGGGATATGACTCGAGGTTACGCCGCGAACCAAACTCCCATCATCCATCCATCGCTGGGCACTACCTCAGCATCTTCAGCCTCACCGAAAAGTAGTGAGATCTTCTATTTTGGACTAAGAGGAAGTATGCATAGTGATGCTTGCTTTACGTAATCTAGCTACGGCGCAACTGCGAGGCACAACTCTGAGCCCCACATCTGGAGAAGATACAAAATCGAATGATGCAGATAGCGCGAATGGCTTCACAGCACCTCATGGAATCCTCACCAGTATCCCCGAAGCATCAAGAATTGAATTAGTGTTAACGACGGGTGATTTACAATTTTGGTCGCAGGATTTTCCGAAGCTTATCATTGAAATCGCCAGCATTTCGGGTTGTTTATTGGTGAACTTTTTATCCAGAGATGTTGGCGGATAATCGTCCCGCGACACCGCTTGAGCAAGCTGGCCCCGAAGTCCCGACATCCTCATCTGCTTCACCAGAAGAAGAATTCCTGGATCATGGTGAGTCTCTGGGTCCTCCGAATTTTCTGAAGTGCCATCCCATAATTGGAGCTTGTATACCAAGATTCATTGTAATATTGGCGGGCCATCTATGTTAATTTTTTTGTACGCGCCGAAAGTCTTTCCTTTTAAGGTACTGGCATGCTGGNTGCCTACCCTGAACAAGCATTTTACATCCTCAGGAAAAGTCTAAAAGTATCTGGGAAGGATATTAGTCTAATTAGTGCCTCCAATTTCCCCAATGCAATATCTCCCTCCATATAATGCTGCGCAAAAAAATCTTGTCATTTCTGAAAAAAATGGGCGAAAATCATAGATACTAAAGCATTTTTACTGAGGAATTCATCAAGTTATAAATGCGTAACCATTACTGGGAATAACGTCCCCATGACGTCATAAAACTCGGATAAGTTTCAGGCCATTTAGATTTTGAATTGATGTTGTTCCAAGCTGTTCTGTTGCTGCGTGACGAGGAAGCTTTTGTGGAAACACAAATGATCCTTTATATACACTTCTACTTGATATAAAACTCTAATGCACACTCTAGGAACAGCTCTTCTCATTTACTAGACATGATGTGTTTCAATATATAATACTTCTCGTCGTAAGAAATATTTTGTAACGACAAAAGGAACGGCCCATTTCAGCTTAACGTGTTTTCCGCCTTTTTTTTCTTGAACACGGACTGGCCAAAGCATTCTGCGAATGACCTTCCTGTATTAATCTACGATGGAGACCCTGAACGGAACTTTTCTCTTTTGCAATGCCCTTAAATTTCGTGTTGCCCTGGCTTAGTGCCATAGGAGGAATGGTGGCACTAACTTAAGGTTCGACTGTACGTTTTTTTGTGCCAGAATTAGCCCATTCACAGTAGGCATATGTATTTTTTAAATCTTGTTCGTCCGGAACCTTTTCATGTTCTCCCCGAGTTTTGCTTTACCTGGTTTGAGGTTGGCTCTAGTCAAAGTGAGGGTAGTTGAAAAGCAAGCTAGTTCTTACTCCATGGGTAATGTTTTTGGGGGAATGACAGTTCAACTTGACCGATTCTGTCCACATTCGATGTGAAACTTCTGCTGTTAATACCCTCAGTTTCACGCCGAGAACATGAACCCGATCAAGAGATTAAACAGGGCTTTCACTTTGCGCCGCAATCAATGGCCGACCACGATTTCTCCCAGAAAATATTTGGCTGATTCTTTCCTGAGGTGGTATGCGCCTGTAAATTTCGATGAAGATAATGATATAAAGGAAATAATTCTGATTTCTCAAAAGCAAGCTCTTCGACGTAAATCACACGGGTCCAGCAGATTCTTACTTCGGGGGAAACAAAAACTGTACAAACCAGGGTATTGCTCCAAAGGGGAGCAATAATTTCCTGACTTCCCCACGAATATGTTTACTTGCAGAGTACTCCTTGGCAAGCATATTGTGGCTCTTATTTCCCGCAAGAGTTCACCACGTTACTGTACCTTATTTCACCCTTTACTGCATTGTCACGTTGAGGTTCCTACGTACCGGTACGTAATTTCTTCTCATAAAGTTCGCACCTGACGGTATCAGAACACGAACCGGACGACGGAGTATTCTCGCGGTGGAAACTAAAGTCTAGTTGAACGTAATTGACGAGCGTTCTCCTGGGATATGACTCGAGGTTACGCCGCGAACCAAACTCCCATCATCCATCCATCGCTGGGCACTACCTCAGCATCTTCAGCCTCACCGAAAAGTAGTGAGATCTTCTATTTTGGACTAAGAGGAAGTATGCATAGTGATGCTTGCTTTACGTAATCTAGCTACGGCGCAACTGCGAGGCACAACTCTGAGCCCCACATCTGGAGAAGATACAAAATCGAATGATGCAGATAGCGCGAATGGCTTCACAGCACCTCATGGAATCCTCACCAGTATCCCCGAAGCATCAAGAATTGAATTAGTGTTAACGACGGGTGATTTACAATTTTGGTCGCAGGATTTTCCGAAGCTTATCATTGAAATCGCCAGCATTTCGGGTTGTTTATTGGTGAACTTTTTATCCAGAGATGTTGGCGGATAATCGTCCCGCGACACCGCTTGAGCAAGCTGGCCCCGAAGTCCCGACATCCTCATCTGCTTCACCAGAAGAAGAATTCCTGGATCATGGTGAGTCTCTGGGTCCTCCGAATTTTCTGAAGTGCCATCCCATAATTGGAGCTTGTATACCAAGATTCATTGTAATATTGGCGGGCCATCTATGTTAATTTTTTTGTACGCGCCGAAAGTCTTTCCTTTTAAGGTACTGGCATGCTGGCAACTAGGACTTCTCATTCTGCCAGCGCTCTTGACATTGTAAAATGAACTGGGAAAAGTGAGACAGGCATTTAATTAGGTCGCGGTAGAACAACATGAATGCCAAAAGCGACTCGTTGCAAAAAATGTGTCATACGGAACTTCGGTTACAATGCATTGTTCTGGGGTAATTTCGTAGGTTCGAAAACGATTAGGCCCTAGCTGTCTTCCGTAGCCACATTTGAGAAGGGTTCTTGGAATGCTTCATGGCGCCACTGATATGTTCAACTCTGCGACTTTCATCGCTTTAGTGCCTCACCTGGGGTATTCACTGAATTAAATATTTTCCAGAGAATTCTAACAACAAAGCTCAACAAGTCGAAGCCGAACTTGAAACCGGGGAGAACGGAGCGGAGACTTTCCACCGTCATGTCATTGTAAGCATTGGACTGATGTCGCTCCTTGGAATCATAGCCATTATTGTGTTGGCAATCGTGCATCAATCCGTGACGTCCCGCGGTCATCGTCGAGTTTCTGGGCGAAACGACATTGAGTTAGGCGAGACACCTACACGGAAGAAACCAAAGGAACGCAGAGCCACCGTTACTACTCCTTTGGAATCTTCTCCAAGAGATGTCGCTAAGTTAGAAGAATGAAGGGGAACAGCAGCTTGGTGATGGAATTTCGCTCAATTCCAGCTTTGCCCCGCATTCAGCTTTTGAGGGCGAGCTGTCCCGTGATGAGTTTTTGAATCACGTCGGAAGGTTTTCAGTGTGATATCTGAAGAATTCATCAATAGTTAGCATTCTTCCCTATCTGATCCATTCCCTGTGGCGGCTTTTCTTGTGTTCCTTTTTTTGTTTTTCGAGAGCACGGGATCAGCTGTGCGTTTTGTTGGAAACGAGGAAGTGAGATTTTAATGTGAATAAATCCGGCGCTAAAAAACAAACTCTATAGTTCATTTCAAATTCCTGAAAGATACGCATCCCTGGGGAAATACCCCACGAAGCGCAGGGTTGCCTAAAACTGAGCGCATGAGGGTAAGGAGAGAGAGAGAGAGAATTCTCACCCTCAGCGCGTGAGGATAAGGAGAGAGAGAATTCTCACCCTCCAAGCAGAGCCTGGAACCAGGGAGAGGGATGCTGCCTGAAGCACGCAGCATCCGTCTATATGGGAACCTGAACAATGATTCCTCAAGGGGGATGTCCAGGGATGAGGTACAAAAGAGTAGATGCATATATTCGGACTATGGTCATGATCATTAGGCAGGCTAGAAACCAGGTCATCTTCTGCCAGCATGGATGTGATCCATCATTTAAAAGTGATATGCATTCCTCTCTCTCCTTTGTGTACTGAAGGCATTTGGTTTCTGTCGTATCTGTACATTGTTCCATTATAACTTCCTTCAAAATTCAAAACCCAGCCACCCAAAGCAATTGTTCATGCCCCCATTTTGAAAGAGGGGCAGGGGAACTACAACTGAAGTACTCAATAGCTGCGTGGAAATATTTTAGCTTCAAAAGTTATTTTCTCGTGCCTTGAGGAAAACAATACTCAGGCTGAGGAAGCATCTCCTTGCCAAAAGAAAGCATTGCCTGCTCAATGACACTCCTTGCACTCACCTCAGGGTACCAAGCCTGATCTCTGGTGAAAAAATCATTCTTGTTGCCACCTTCCATCACAACAAGCAAGTTCACACTAATTTCAGTGCCTTCAGATATCACTCGCGCAAATGACTATTTTGCTCAAGCCACAACAATGCTGGGATATAACAAATCCTGGGGGAGAAGGGTAAAACAAGGAAATCAAAACCTTTAAGCCGCAGTATGGAAGGCCACATTTTGATCCCATGGCTTTGGTCAAAAGGCACATATGTCCCATAATCAAAGGGATAATGGCACACACACCCCACCAAAGCAGCAAGAACTTCGGCAGAATACACAGTGCAAGGGAAAGCATGCAGATGAGTCACACTCAAATCAGGACTCACACAGAAATCAGAATTACACTGCTGCAACAGAAGCACACTGGCATAAGAACACAAACCCCCAACATCAATGGTTGTTGGATACTGGGACCAACAAAGCACAAGCTTGGTGAGATGAACCAAGGACAAATAAGGATAATTGGGGGACACAAATGAAGACACCTTGAAAGGGAATCCAAACAAAAACCTTGCCAAGCAAGAGCCATCAAATAGTTCAAAGTCTTCAAACCCAATGACTCATCCAGGCCAGGATATGGAAGCAGAAACCCCTGATTCACACAAGGTTCACTCATTGCCAGTATTGAGTTTTATAGACTGAGTTCCAAAAACAGTCACCCTGGATTTTATCGCCTACATGGAACTGTGTGTCTCTTGTTGAAAATTGGTTCTTGGTCACATTCCTGAAAGCTCTGATTTCTTAAAGGGACACAGGGGGGATATTTGTGAGGAACCAAAAAACCCATTTCTAGTGAAACGTGCAGGAAATGCTGCTTCTGCCCAGGCATGAGAGCCCACTTAACTGCCAAAACAGCAACAGCAATAAATTTGCTGTTGAAGAAGCTATAGACAAACATAAAAATGGGTCATAAAACCCAACTTCAAAACTCTGTTTTGGCAGGAGAAGTTTGAGAAAAATCACTGTCCTCATGTTACTCAAAAGAGGGACGGTCACAAATTGCGTTTCCAACAACCCAATCCTGAGAAAAGGGGATCTCCCCCTTTTTCTCCCTCTCTCTCTAAAAAAAAACCAATTTCACACTTTCTTGGAAATGCAAGGAAACAGGCCAGAAGTCTCCTAACAATTTTGAAAAAAAAAAAACTCATCCAGCAGTCAAAAATGCCTGATTTACCAGTTACCTTGTCAACTATGCAGTTAACCATCTTCTGGGCAATTTCACTCTTTCCAATCATTCATTCAGACATAAAAAACCTGATGTTCCAAATAACCAGCACAGTCTCCTGAAGAAGGACCCGCCATACAGACGAAAATTTTCAGCATTTGAATTTGTTCGCAAATTTCATCTTGTGCTTTTAAAATAAGTGACTTCCTCTTCCAAAAAATTCCTTGTGTTTAAGAAATTACAGTTGGCACTTATTCTGAATTGTGAATCCCTAAGGTTGGTCATGCACCAAGCAATTAATGTTTCAATTTTCTGTTCCACCTTTGCCTCACCCACTCATTGGAAAAAAGGGGTTGCAACCAACGATTTTGCACATTTTACATTCTCCTCTTGATTTCACCAAAAAACAGTTTGAAAATGAAAATAATCAAAACTCACTTTAGAGCTTCTTTTATCCAAGCCAGGCTATTGGTCACACAGTTTGAGGAATGGTGCAGCCAGGGCATCTGAAAAAACCTAATCAGAAAAATGTGTTGCTCAATTCAAGTAAGCAGCTTTAAATTATTGAATTTGTGATTACAATTCTAGACTTTTTTCACTCTGGATTGTAAAAATATGCAATGCATGATTACCAACTTTTAATGGTTGAACAAATGTTCTGTATATGTCGCACTTGTTGGTCAATGATGGCCTTGAGATGCTTGCGCCACTTCGAAATTGCCTTGGCGATGCCGGCTTGTGGTAGGCTTTCCCACGCTGGCGAAGTCTGATCTTTCAAGTCTTGGGCATCTTGAATTTTTGAGCCATCCTGAAACTCCTGTTCAAGTGCAGACCAAATAAGGCAGTCAATAGGGTTCAGTCAGAGCTGCAAGGTGGCCATTCCTTAGGTTTAATAAGATCACTGCAGTTCCGCAGTTTCTCTTGCCTATTGGGTTGTAGCACCATCTTGATGAAAAACACAATGAGATTCACTCTCATGTATGCCTGGAAGCATTGGCCTTAAAAGTTCATCCCCGTAGAATTTGCTGTTGATCCTCGGCTAAGAAAGAAAATTGAAGTCTTGTGTTTTGATGAAGCACCAAGTGAGGCCATACTAAGGCTGAAAGATGTTTTTGGTCACGCAATGGCCAATTCATCTGAACTTCGTCATTCTTCTTCAACACTTTAGCATGAACTCAGTCATTTTGAACATTCTGGGGAGTTCCCCATGTAAACTTCTTTGCCTCATTGAATAATTTTTTTCTTTCAATGCACAATCAGATTGGATATGACAGCAAAGAGCGGTGCACTGCTCCTCTTCCTTCTTTCTGACATTCTCAGTTAGTTCATGAACTTGCACCGATTTGAAAACTTTGAGCCCCAAATGAAGCTTCAGAATGCGTCAAACCGAACTTCTTGGTATTCCTGCTTCTTTGATACTTCCCTGCACATTTTGACTTGTTCCTGGTGGATTTTCTTGGCTCAAAATCTCCTCCCCAATACTTTCTCAGTGTTCTCATGGGTATTTGCTCTCCTGGGACAACCACTCCTGGGTTTTTGTTCACAGTTTCCTGAGTCATGGATTATCATCAATAAACCAGCAACAGTTTCTTCCATTGACGACCAGGAAATTCACAGATAATTTGATTCATCTTGTTACCTTTCCACTTGCGGAGTGAAAATACTGTATCATTCTTGCCATCATCATTCGATTTCCGATAGGTTCCCATTTTCTAATCAACAGGAGCAGACAGCAGCTTAGGGGGAATAGTGGTGTGACAACATTTCAACTTCTTAAAGTTTTCATTCAAACGGTTTTTGTGACCATCTGATGACACTTGGGGATATAAAACAAAACAAAAAACCATTTGAAAGAGAACCGATTAAGCCTTCTTTTGATATTTTTCATTGTTTGATCTTTTTTTGCTGGAGATATTCTAATTTTGAAATTGGTTCAGTTTTCTGCCCACCCTGTCTTTGAGTGTGTGATGTTTCTCTGGATGTAATGGCTTACCATTTTTGTTAGTATCACTGTGACTTCTATTAAACCCTATGAAATATTCTGGTGCCAAGAAAAATGCACAAGAACTGGTTCTGATTCAAGTACTGTACTTTATAATCAATGTTTGATTGTTTTTTTATTTACAGAATGGATTATTTTTGTCCGAATTGGAGTTTAGGACAAAATCTAACTTGGTTCATAAACTTTTGCCTCGAACCGATCAAGTTTATTGATCGAGGGTCCACTCTGCTGTAGTTCAAAAATTTTTTACAGTCCCAGTTTTCATTATGAGATGTCCTCCGCCGTGACAAAAGCGCCAAGTATATATTGCATCTTTCACCAGTTTTGTAACTTGACACCAGCATAGTCTCTGAATAGGAATAGAGAAGAGCCATGTCTGCTAAGGGAATGTTGAGATTGTGAAACCAGGAAACTGAGGACACTGTGAAAGGAAGCCAGAACAAGCATTCCAAGCAGGAAAACTATTTTATTCGGGTCTTTACCTAAGATATTGAGGGACAAAGTTTTGTCTGGACAGGATTTCGTTCAATCGCATGCATGGTCAGCCATCCAGGAAATTTCCTCTCTGCACTCCCACACTGCCGTAGCAAGGTCTGCAATAAACTTTTACATTTCTCACGAGATTTCTCTACCACGCCTCAACCTGTGTGCAAAAAAGTTTTAAAATAATCCTCTATTGAGGTCCTTATTTAGAAAAATCCGTGTTTTCCTACGTCTTTGCTCTTTGAAAACGGCAAACAACGACCCACGCTTTATTCGAAATATAGTTCGGGATCCAGGGAAGAAATGAAACACGGAGAAAATTCCTGTGTGTTGAAGACTAATCAGGAATACATGAGGGAAACTTTAGGGAAATCCTAATGCGGGGTTTGATAGTTTGCCCATACCAGCAGCTATTCCTCACTATCCAGCGTCCACATCGCAGCTCGTCCCTCTCCTTGGTGAAGATTACCGCAATTCCTTCATGATAACGTCCCGCTTCCGAGCCTGTTTCTTCCGGCCGACAATTCCCATGACAACTTTCGCGATTTTCGTTTCCGCTTTCCCAGGTTCCTCCCAAGATTTAATTTGTCAGATTACCCAGGGGTGGTTGAAAATTCAGGTGTGACTCCAAAATCTCTTCCGCGGGGCAACTTCGTTATGCTGTTGTCAACCCTCAGCAGCTTCAACACAGTGATAAATACCTATGTACTGTTATGCACCGTATTAGCCAACTTCTAGCAGGAGAATGTGACATTAAGGAGGACAAAATTCTTAACATCTTACAAAATTTCGATGATCAGTAATCTCATCATATTCACTCTAACTATCTGGGAATCTGGTCATTTTGAACAGTCATTCTGGAATATTTCAGATGCTATAAAAAATCTCGTTCTACTGAAGAGAAAGCGTCATATTGAAGGAAACGCTTTCCATATGCGCATATTGCTAGACTAAAAAAACGTTTCTGCGAATGTTTTTTTTTACAGAAATTAAAGTTCAACAAGGATTTCACAGTTGTTCCTAAGTGTTTTGGTAATTATTCCAGATATGGTTGAACCATCAATCTTGCTGGCCATGCTCAAGAACTTTTTCCCAATGCCCCAGACCACTCTTTCCTTGAGTGACTGTGCAAACATCACCTTAGAGGTTCTCCAGGGGAAGATCAGGTTAAGTTGGGAATTTCTGGAATTTCCCGCCAGTCTCTTTTCTAACTGGGTGGTTGGCATAATTAGTGGCCTGGGCTTCACCCTGCAAATAATTTGTTACAGGTATTGCTGCACATAACAGTTACGCATTCAAAATGCATTTTTTATGCATAACTGTTATGCCCAGCTTCTTCTGAAATGCCTTTTTTTCTGTGTTGCTGTACTGAAAGTTTTATATGAAATGCATTCAGAATGTGTTTTTAATGAATTCTGTAGTTATGCCTATACTTTAACAAATTTGGGTGAACTTTTCTAGAGTGTAGCAGGCAGGAGTTTCAAAATGCCTGCCTGCTACATTCAAGAATTTCAATTCTTTCAGATTTTCCTGGGTGTAGCATGGAGCGTTTTAAAAAGCTCTGTGTTACAACCAGGGAAAATCTGAAATAAACAGTTTTTAGCATTGTAACAGACTGGCATTTTAAAATGCCTGCCTGTTAAAGTGCCAAAAAATGTTCATTACAGCTTTTCCTTCTTTTTAGCATGGAGTATTTTGTAACACCAGCCTGTTACATTCTTTAAAAATTATTCCTTATTTTTAACAGTATTTTTAACTTCAAAATTTATATTTTGTGGTTTTGTATAATTGTGACAAACTGATGCGACAAACATGAAAATCTGCAACATTGTGTTTGTTGCATCAGTTTGTCCTGTATATCAGTTTGTTGCAGCAAGGATCCGAGGGTCTGGATCCGTGCTGCAGTATTACAAAATACCAAAGATCTGTGATTGGCCGCGGTATTGCTACCTCAGCCAATCATTGAAACTGCAGCATGGATCCAGACTGCTGGATCTGTGCTGCAATGCTGTGATTGGCCGTGGTAATAATACCGCAGCCAATCACAGTGAAAACTGTCTAAGTGAACTGTCACAGTTAAAACAGTTGTGGTTCTCTACACAACCCTACCGGTGGTAGGGTACACCACCCTACTGTCAGTATTATACTGGCAGTAGAGAACCCTGTGTACCTCAGGGTTCTCTACCCTGTATTGCCAGTAATATACCGGTGGTAGAGAACCCCGCGTACTGAGGGGAACTGGCAGTAGGGTAGAGAACCCTGCGGTATGCGGGGTTCTCTACAGCCAGTATAATACTGGTAGTAGGGTTGTGTACCCTACTGTTGGTAGGGTTGTGTAGAGAATCCCACAGTGCTTGGGTATTATACTACTGCCGGTATAATACCTGAGGTAGTATAATACCCGCGTATGGTGGGGTTCTCTACTGCAGGTATAATACTGGCAGTAGGGTTGTGTACTGCTGGTATTGAAGAACCCCACAGCGTAATTTCACTGTGATTGGCTGCAATATTTTTACCGCGGCCAATCACAGCATTGCAGCACAGATCCAGCAGTCTGGATCCATGCTGCAGTAAAGTAACATACCACAGTTTTGATGATTGGCTGTGGTAGTAATACCACGGCCAATCACAGATCTTTGGTATTTTATAATACCACAGCGTGGATCCGGACCCTGGGATCTGCGCTGCAACAAACTGGTTTGACAAACTGATACACAGGACAAACTGATGCAACAAAAACAATGTTGCAGATTTTCATGTTTGTTGCATCAGTTTGTTGCAATTATAGAAAACCACAATATAAAAATTTTGAAATTAAAAATACTGTTAAAAATGAGGAATAATTTTTAATGAATGTAACAGGCTGGTGTTACAAAATACTCCATGCTACAAAGAAGGAGAAGCTGTAATGAACAGTTTTTGGCACTGTAACAGACAGGCATTTTAAAGTGCCTATCTGTTACAATCCCAAAAACTGTTCATTTCAGATATATAATACCATCTGGCACATAATGCCTGGTATTAGATGCCCTGGTATTATTACTGAGTTATTATCACCTCAGTAATAATACCAAGGTATTGTGGCACAGTTGATATGACTTTGGGGTCAGGAATGTTTGTTTGAAGTTTGACTCCCAAGATGGGCAGTTTATTATTCATTTATTTCCCTGTCAGTGTGTGTTTATGTGTGTGTGTGTGTGTGTGTGTGTGTGTGTGTGTGCTCAAAGATAGAACTCCAGTTGCCAGATTCATTTGGATCCTGGGATATTTTGGAGCAGGGTGGGTAGGACCAGATTTGGTGACTAATTCATGTGTGTGTGTGTGTGTGTG